>JAKSZT010054416.1:21117514-21200959 GCA_026826555.1 Tolypeutes matacus
TAAAAACCTGCAAGGTGGCACTTGTACTGATTGTTCTGGAAGATAAACTTAGTTACATAAGAGTTTATAAAGTGCCAAATGCACGTAATTCTGTATTTGTTCTCTTAATTCTAGTACTTGATTTTGTTTTATGTGCATAGAGTTCAATAAATGGTATTTTTCAGCTATTTTATGTACTGTTTAAGATTTAGAAGTACTACATTGTCTCTGTGCTATGCACGTTAATTTAGGAGTGTGAAATGCTCTATTTGTTTAAAAATCCACTATATCTCATACAAATTTAAGCTAGCATTCCACCTTGTAAATAACAGAATATTGAGCATTTTTGTAATCAGATTATGAAAAAAAACATGACATCCACTAAAATAATCCTCCAATAAGTAATAAAATCTGGGGAAATTTTAGAACAATTCTGATTGTCTTGACACAGGTCAGTTGGAATAGTTTTTTCTTTTTAAGCCTATAGTAAAGTTAGAAAACATGGCCAAAAGAGAACATGAGTAAGCGGCGAAATGTAAAGGCAATTTTTAAAAGTTGCAGAGTTTTAAAACAGGAAATTTTTAAAACTACAGTGATTGTTCCAGGCCTTTTCTAGACCTTAATTAGTTGCTATTAAAAGAGATAATAATTCTTAGCTAATGAAAAGTGGAACACTTTAGGGAATTTGATCTGAATGTTTAACCAGTGTCAAGAATTTCTTTATAGAAATAGATGAGCCATTTCTATAATAAATTAAATTCTTGGCCTTTGAAAGAATTATTTATTTCTAAACTTTCATAATTTTGCCACTGGTATTAAAAGTAGCCTCTTAGTTTAAAGGGATAGTATTCTTCTGGCTTTTTTAAGCAAAATTTCCATAATATTTATTATGTATTGTTATTTGGAAACAAGTTTTTTCCCCCAATGACTTATCCCTTTGGAAATTTTTAAAATTGTATCTTTGATACCTCAGTACATAAACAGTACAACATATTAATACTTTTATGCTGACCTACTGTGTAATTATTTAAAAAGAAGCATAAAATTAATATATTGACCTTTATATTCTGCACAGACCACTTGCTACCTCATTCGAAGGCCGACATGGCAGTGTGCGCTATTGGGTGAAAGCCGAATTGCACAGGCCTTGGCTTCTACCAGTAAAATTAAAGAAGGAATTTACAGTCTTTGAGCATATAGATATCAACACTCCTTCATTACTGGTAAGAATTGACTGAATTCTTCATTCTTTTGGCTTATAAAAACTAAAGCAAAATCGCTTATAATATTCAGATTTTTATAATAAAATAGTTTTATTTTTAAATCCCATTAATATTAATTTTTAAAAATGCAGTAAAGAAAACCTACATATTAATGAAGAATGCTCATATTTTCTGATACCGTAATAACTTTAAATTTAATAAAAACAGTACATTGTATGAAAAATCTATTTACAAGATAATAGTAAAGCAGAAAATGGATCTGTTCTCTGGTTAATTTTAATGAAAGAGGAACAGTAGTATAATTTATTGTAAGACAATATCACTTATCTTGAAAATATCAAATTTCAATATTGTACTGCATTAAATTATTCCAACATAGGGATAGTTGTCAAATGATGGGGAGATTATTGCTTTCATAAGAAAACTTAATTCCTATTTTAAAAGAATCTTTTCTAATTGCATTTTTTCATAAGATTAATTCAAATTTGATTTCATTTTTAAACTTTTTATTTGGCTTAAACAAATGGTAACATTTTTAAAGAAAGTAATAACTAACTTTAAAGATGAGCGGTTTTCCTTTTTTGCATATTGATTTTTCATCTTCTCAAAAAAACATTTGCGAATATAGCCATGTTGCTTTCTATACTGCCTTTTTTAAAGCAGTTTAAATGGAAGGTGGAAAGGGTTTTTTTTGTTTGTTTTGGTTTTTTTTTTTTTTTTTTTTTTGTGGTTTTTTGTTTGTTTGTTTGATGTGTTTGTTTTTAATTACTGTATATATAAATAGTGTGGGCTAAAACCATGTTTAAAGGATATGGTGGTAGTAAACCATGTCCATTTTTTTCCCCTTAATTAAATGGTAATTTATATAAAGACAAAAGTTAATAGTTTTTAAGCTCAGAAGCAATTGGTTAGTAAAGAAAGTATATGTGAATGTAGGGGGAAAAATAACAATGCTGTTTTAATTTTAAATTTTCCAAGAACTAGGATTGTATTTTAAAACATTCTGGTTTCTTTCCAGTTCATACATTGATCTTTTTCTCTAAATTTATTTTTTGCAGTCACCCCAAGCAGGCACGAAAGAAAAGACTCTCTGTTGCTGGTTCTGTACCTCAGGCCCAATATCCTTAAGTGCCAAAATTGAACGGAAGGGCTATACCCCTGGTATGTATGCAGTGGATTCCCATTTAAAAAAATCTTTTTTTCATTTAGATTCTGTGTATATATTTTTAATATCGCTACCAAATGCAAATAATGCAGTAGTACTCTTTGGTAAAATAACATGAATTGTGCTTACCCAGTTTTCTTTCATAAATTAGAATATATATAATCTCTTTTTTCAGATTGCTACTGTAAATGAATAGTTCCTTTTTATAGCTTTGGTTTCTTGCTGCTCCTAGGACAGCTTTTCATCCATGTAGTCTCTTGAACTTCCTAACTTTAGCTTAAGTATCTACATGTGTGTGTATATATTTTAATATAAGATATTTTATTCCCCTTTCCAGGTGAATCAATACAGATATTTGCTGAGATTGAGAACTGCTCTTCCCGAATGGTGGTGCCAAAGGCAGCCATTTACCAAACACAGGCCTTCTATGCCAAAGGGAAAATGAAGGAAGTAAAACAGCTTGTGGCTAACTTGCGTGGGGAATCTTTATCATCTGGAAAGACAGAGACATGGAATGGCAAATTGCTGAAAATTCCACCAGTTTCTCCTTCTATCCTTGACTGTAGTATAATCCGCGTGGAATATTCACTAATGGTGTGTATAGATTTAAGGTTTTTTTGTTTTGTTTTGTTTTGTTTTTTAAGTCTTATAAAGTTTGAAGATATCATTTTGTTTTAAATCCAGCATGTGATTTTTATATTCTATGTATAGCAATTTATACAAATATGTATATATATGGTTTAGATTATAATTACTAATATTACTTTGTATATAAATATACTTTATAGTACTGTATATAATAGAAAAACTTTTCTTGTACATCATATGTACCTAAGTAAAAAATGAAGTACATGATGGCCTCAGATAATATTAAAACTGGGTTTATTAGTTTTTTTTACAAGCAAATAGTACTTGGCATTCTAAACTGATCGTCTCCTTTCACTTTTTAGGTATATGTGGATATTCCTGGAGCTATGGATTTATTTCTTAATTTGCCACTTGTTATCGGTACCATTCCTCTACATCCGTTTGGTAGCAGAACCTCCAGTGTAAGCAGCCAGTGTAGCATGAATATGAACTGGCTTGGCTTATCCCTACCTGAAAGACCTGAAGGTAATTTGCTAATCCATATCTAATCTCAATTCTTTATATTTGTTATGAAGGACATAATTTTGCTTCTGATGTTTTATGACCCTATGTAAACTTTCATCTTTCCCTAAAAAAGAGAATAGATGTGCCCCTAATGTTAAATTTAAAATAAATGTCTCCCTAATATTGATCACCAAATATTTATTTTATCTTGACTTCAGTTTTTCTTTTCTTAATTAGAGAAGTTGTGAGTTTACAAAACATCATGCACAGCATACAGGATTCCCATATATCACCCCACCAGTGGCACTTTGCACTTGTTGTAGAACATTTGTTACAGTGCACACCATAAAAATATTACTGATAACTATAGTCCACAGCTTACATTTTGTTTATTTTTCCCATAGAGTATCCTATTATTAACACTGTATTAATATTGTATATTTGTTTATAGTTCATGAGAAAACATTCTCATGTTTATACTAACCACAGTCCATCATCCACCACGGGGTTCACTGTGTTACACAGTCCCATGCCTTGTACAGTCCATAGTGTATACTCACTTGCTATCAGTTTCATCACAAAGTTACGCCATCATCACCTCAGTTTTAGAACATTGTCGTTATTCCCAAAGGAAAAATCCCATACTCTATTATACCTCCCTATTGTTGACTCTTAGCATTGATATAGTACCTTTATTGCATTAATGCAAAAATACTACAGTATTACTGTTAACTGTAGTCCATAAGTTACATTAGTTGTATTTTCCCATGTATCTCCATATTCTTAGCCCTTGTAATAGTGGCGTACATTTGTTCTAATTCATAGAAGAACATTCTTGTGTTCGTACTATAACAATCTTCATCTACCACTGAGTTCACTATGTTATACAGTCCTTAGATTATTCTCTTTCTTTCAGTTGACATTTATGTCCCTAGACCACTCCTTTCAGCCACAATCACATTTATAAATCAGCAGTTATACTCACTATAATGTGTTACCATCAACTATCCATTTCCACACATATACAATCTTATTAAAAATTCCACATACATTAAGCATCAGCTCCCCCTTCACAACCTTCTTTCCAATTCCTAGTAACTTACACTGTAGAACTTAACTCCATGAATTTACCCATTGTATTTAGTTCATGTTAGTGAGACCATACAGTATTTGTCCTTTTGTTTGACATTCTATTTTAATATCTATTATTCTGTGTATTTTGACATGCATAAGAACATGCTGTTCGAATTGCGTGTATCTTTTTCCTTCAGCACCACCCAGCTATGCAGAAGTGGTAACAGAGGAACAAAGACGGAATAATCTTGCACCAGTGAGTGCTTGTGATGACTTTGAGAGAGCACTTCAAGGACCGCTGTTTGCATATATCCAGGAGTTTCGATTTTTGCCTCCACCTCTTTATTCAGAGGTAAGCACCAAGCCCTCAAGTATGAAATGGGCTGGTTCTCTTGGGAAGTAGCATTGCATTCTTCTAAAAAAATAAACTTAGGGTCTTGATTATCATGATAATAGAACAACTAATTTACAGCAGATAAAAATAATTTAAGATTAGGGTTGTCAGTATTTACTAGGTTTGACATAGAAGTAGGTGTTTTCTCATATAGGGGAAATAAGGATAATCTAAACCTCATGGTGAATTATTTACAATTTTTGAGGAATAATACACAATCATCAAGGAACTGAAATATCAATAGTATAAACTGTCATTTTGCAAGCATTAATGTAAATAGCTAGAATTTATCTTATTCATAGGCCTTTTTCTGTTCAATTGTATGTTTTAACAGTTATAGGGGAAAATAACATTTGCAGTAACATCTTAAACAACATTCCTACACCATATTATTTTCATTCCTTTCATATTAATGGCAACTAAGTACTAATTTAAAGAAAACATGGCCCCTGATTGGGAGATGCTCATACACTTGTGAGTAAAACAAATTTAGAAATAAATTATTACCTAACAATGTCATAAGTACATACTTCATTTGAGGAGTAGCTTTATGTGCCTTTGGGATTCAGGAGGGCCTTCTCTGAGGAGGTAACTGTTAAGCTGAATCTTGAAGAATGAGTAGTACTCAAAGGGTGGGATAAGTCCAGGCAGGAAGAACTAGCATGTATGAAGGTGTGAGGGATGGGAGGCGGGGGAGAGTAACTCCAGCAATTTCAGAAAATTTCAGAATGATGGGAGCCCATAGTACATGTAAACATAGTATATGCTTTGAGGGGCTTTGAAGATGGCCTTGATACTGAAATAATACCAGAATAATTTTGTAAATCACTAGAATCAGCTTTTTTTTTTTTTGGTTACTGCAGTTTATACAGTTATTCTAAAATGAAATACTGCTCCCAAATTAGACATCAAAGAAGGTTGTTTCATTGTTCAACAAATTGCTCTTTAAAAAAAAAAAAAAAGCTAAGACTAGAAGAGTTGATTTTCTTTTGGATGTGGTTAATATGAGATCCACTTTATTCATTGATTCTGGGATATTAAGAATCTGCTCTTTGAAATTCTTGATTAGACCTAATTTTTTCTATCCCGTCATTCCAATTCATAAAATTTTCTATTATATGCTAAAAAATGTTCTGCCACTTGTTAGAGATTTTGTTGCATCATTTTTATTTTGAAATTCCTCACTAATTAAGTATTGATTTGGGGCTCATGGTTATCCTAGGGGCATTTTTAAAACTATAGCAATCTAAATATTCATTTTCAAGCTGTTGTAAAATTCTACCTTCCTCCTTTAAAATAAACTAAAGATAATAAGAGGATTAAAACTTTCAAAACCCTAAAATATGCTCAGGTATGATTTCATTGGTTAGCATCAAGCCACATAGAGGGGGAAATTTTTAGATTTGTATTAAAACCATTTTAAATTTTATATGTATATATATATATATTTATTTATTTATTTATTTAAAGATGGTCATTAAAAGGAAAGAAAGATTATCTGTTTTTCTTCAAAAATGTATTCTACCCTAAAGCTTCTGAAGGACTTTGGATTGTCCCACATTTAAATGTAGGTGGATAGGTCTTATCCAAAAGACCTTTCAATAAAAGAAATGTGTTAAACCCAACAATTTGCCTTTCTGTGCCCATTCTCTTTGTACCTGAGGAACAACTGAAATACATTCGTTTTTCATGAGTGCATGTGTGTATTAAAGTCGCTCCAAAGATACAGAGGTGGGAAATAAGCTAGCTAGCAGGTCTTGGGTTCAGCATTGCTATTTCCTGAGATACGCTGTATTCTCAGGCCCTCACTGGAGTTTTTACCCCCATCAGTTATTACCTCACATAAACACCCAAAAGTATTGTTTACACACCTGCATTCTTCTCAGAGCTTAAAAAGAAGATGAGTTGTAGGGGGACGAAAGGGATATTTAACAAAAGGAGATCATTGCTGTGAAGATGTTCTTAGTTGTGTATTTGAGTCTTAAATACTAAGTGCTGAGAAAAAGTCTCCATTCTCTAATAAAATTTTACCATTAGCTTTGTGAGATAGAGAACTGAATATTCAGACATACTTTTATAAATTTTAATCTAGTTATTGTCTATCAGGTGCTTAATACCAGCACTCTTTCTTCCCCATACAGCATTTCAGATATGAAAAGAGAATAATTGGGTATAATTTGCTACCAAGCTGTGTTGCTTTTCCTGATTACATTTTTCAGATAGTACTGAAAATCAGCCATTGTTGCATTCTTAATAGACCCTCCTTAGGAAATAATTTTGTAATTTTTTTTCTTTCTAGATTGATCCAAATCCTGATCAGTCAACAGATGACAGACCGTCTTGCCCATCTCGTTGAAGGAACACTTGGTTAAATCAAGTTGATGTGGGTTCTGAAACTGTATCTCTTCCTGGCTGAGGACAGAGGAAGTATCTTGGAGACAACGTTTTCAGAGGAAGTGGAAATGCTTTGCCCAGAAAAATGGCGAATACGTGAAATAAGCAGTGATCATGCTTTAGAAGCCTATAGCAACATCTGGGACTGCTCCAACATGCTTGAAGATCTAAGCTTTTCTCCTTTAAAACTGGCACATATTAAGAGCAGTCTTCTTAGCCTATGGTCGTATGTGTCAAGACACCATGTTGTAAAAGAGGGATAATTTCCTTCTTTTGATTTGAAAATTTGCACATGCTCAATGCTTACATTGTGCAGTTCGATGTCACTACAGCTTTTTTTTTCCATTTATGCCAGACTCTTGATACTCTTTTAAAACTTGTTTGTGTCAGCACAACAAGGAACAAAAGAAAGCTTTGAAAAAACTTTTAACATAAAAAAACTGCACTGACTTTTTTTTTTTTTTTTTTTTTTTTTTAATTTAATATAGCCTGGACTTTACCTGCATATGCACATGCTCAGAATTGTCCTACTAGGCTGACCATGTATCACCTCTTCAGCTTGGATCCTATTGTGGATTTATTTACAAACATCAAATGCCTTCAAGCCAATCCTTCTTGCTGTATGTTTTGCAGCCTACTGTAGTAGATAATGCAACAGTTATGTGGGGAAAGAGATAAGAGGAGGAAGCTAATAAGAGACTTTGTCAAGATTGTATACCTTCTTGGTTTCTTTTAAAAATTTGTTGCCTTTCTACTATTACAGCAAAGCAGCATTTTGTTACTGACTGCCTAAAATCACTTAATCTCAGGTGAACGCATCACTTGCCAAACTGTTGGAATGCTATTTGTGTTTTGTTGCACTGTTGAGTTATTTTTTGTTTGGTTGGTTGGCTTTTTGAAGAGGGAAATTTGGAAAAGGGACATACACAAAAGTGATAACCCACCCACATTCCCTTTTTATCATTATACATGCAAGAGGAAACTAGCAGAGCTAAGATTGGAGTAAAGAAAGGCAGTATGGCAGGCACCAGCAAAGAGTTAAGGGCTGTTGCTCTTAAAAATTATTTTTGTTATTTTTTTTAAACATGGAAAATTTCCAGTCACTGGGGAAAGGAGGGGAAAGTGCATTTATTTTTATACAGAGTTACTTAATTACCTCTAAAACACATATGTTGGAAGTCACTTTTGCTGGTGGAAAGTATTTTAATGAGTAGGAGTATGTTAAGTTTGTTATTAGAGAGCTCAATTTATATTATTTGCTCTCCTTCTCAAGCTTGACAGAGCATGAAAACCGAAGTTTATTCCATAAATGTATAACTTCAAAATTACCGATACTAGAATCTCTACTGGAATGATAACTTTTACATTTTTGTGTCATTTTAATTGAAAATATTTTTTTCCCATTACCTAAAGGACCTTTTACTAAACATGAGAAATCACTCACTTTGGGTATATATAGATAAGAATGATCACATCAATAAATTATAACTTATATTAAAGATAACATACAGTTAGCCCATAAACATATGTACCAGCATTCATAATGCCATTTAAAGCTACATTTTCCAAGGTACCAAGTGTACTAATTTTTCATTTTAGGAGGAATCAGCTCTGATATTTTTACTAAAAATCAGCATTTCTGATGTTACAACATACGTGTAAAATGTATAATGGGTGTTACATCTATCCTGCCATTTAACCCCCAGAATAAAGTGGCTGAAAATAATAGTAACTCTGGCTTGGTGCTTGACCTGGTTAAATACTGTCTTAAAGCTTCATACAAAACATAGGCTTTTCCATAAGTGGCCTTTAAGAAAACATGGAAGACAATTCATGTTTGAAAAATGCTAACAGGGTGAAGAAAGCCCAGTATAAAAATGAATCACGTTTTAAGTGATTCAGTTAAAGGGTTTGGGCTCACGTGTAAGCAAACTAATTCTTGATAATAAGGAAATGGGGGTGGCATATTTTTTTATATTTGCTAAATCATTTTGTGAATGTCCCCCTCAAAAGATGCTAATGGGATATTTGGCATAAAGGGCATTTGGTGGTTTTATTTTTGTTTGGGGGGGGGGATTATCAGAAAATCCCTTTTCTCTCTATGTCTAACTGACTAGGGAACAATTGTTGATATGCATAGCATTGGAATACTTATTACCATATACTCTTGAAAATAACATGAAGCAAGAATGACCAATATTCTGACAATTGGCACTGGGTCACAAAATGTGATAAAATTTTAAATTTATGAAACTTTATCAGATAAAGTTTTCTCCCCATTAATGTATTTCTTTATTATCTTATTTAGAGGCATTACTTTTACTTTTTCCTAAATATTGGTCAATTCCTGACATAAGATGTGAGGTTCACAATTGTATTCCAGTATTCAAGATAGATTCCTGATTTTTCAATTAGAAAAGTAAAATCCAAAATGTTAGCGAAACAAAGTGCAATATTAAATGTTGGCTTTATAGATTATATTCTATGGCTGTTAATTTTTTTCCCCTTTTATTTGGTGCTGAATATGTCCTTGTAGGCTCTGTTTTAAGAAAACAATATGTGGGAAATGATTTAATTTTTCTTATTGCTCTTGTGGAAAATAAAGTGTTTTTTTTTTTTCTTTTTTGTAAAATTGTTTGGAGGTTTATTTGAATCTTGATTGTGTAAGTCACCGTACAAGCAAACATTAACACTACAATTAAAACTTTGTTTTAGGCCAATCTGGGTAAGAATTGGATCTAGATCTCTGCTAAAGAAAATTACTAAAGGCTTAAAAAGAATTTTTCTAAATTTTAAAAATAGCAGTAAAAAGTCAAGTTTTACAGTGATTAGTAAAATTAGAAGTACTATAGGAATCAGAACTTATCTTGCAGTTTTTATACATTGGTGCATGAGAAATATTTCTCCCATTTCCCAAATACATATGTACATATTTTTAAAAAGCATGTCAAAGACACATTTATACAAATACCTTGTGTACACATTTGTTAATCACCTAGTTTTACAGAGGTATACTGTCATTCTTTTCATTCAAGTAAGAGCCAGCAATATATGCAACTTAATACAGTAAGAAATAAAATTCACAGTGTAGAGGAAAAGGAAGTAAAGAACAAGAGGAGGCATCCTAGATTTGGGGTTCTATAACTTTATATTATGGTTGAGAACAAGATAATGTGAGTTTTCATCTACAAAGTCATTTTCACCACTGAATGGGTGAGGTGGTAATACAGCTTTTAGGTAAGGTAATCAACTATTAGGAGAGTGTAAATACCACACTTTTTCTAAGTTTGCATTGATGTAACTTTCGACATTGAGTTCAGTATGTAACTCCACATTACATAGGGCGACAACAAGTTACCTTGTTTTGCTTTTGTATTAATTCAGCTATTCTTTTCAAACTCCCCTTATAATATTGAATGGCTGCATTTGATATATTTATCAGGACTTCTTGTGAAAGAGGGAGAAAGTCCAACTAACAAGTTAAAAACACAAAACTATTACCTAGTAATTCCGGAGTTCCGGGGAAAAACTTCACATCTGGATCCAGGAATCTAAGTAATGCTCTGGGGACACACTCTTGTCTCATCTATGTTCACTTACCCTATTTCATATTGGCCTTATTTTCTTCCACATCAGCTGTATTCTTTCATGTTAGATGGGGCAGGAAAAGTGACCCCAACTTTTATAGTTCAGAGAAGAAATACTATTTGAAGTCCCCAAATCACTTTGTAGGAGGAATTCTGATTGGCCAATACCTGGAGCATCTTTCATATCAGATGGAATGTGTTTCCCAATAGAAAAAATTGTTCTGTTTCCAGAACAAGAGACAACGTTCCCTACCTTTTGCTAAGTGTCCAACAGCAACGACATCACCTGGGAGCTCATTAGAAAAGTAGAATATCAGGACCTACCCCAGAATATTGACCCAGAATCTACCTGTTTACATGATCCTCAGGTGATTCACATATACATAACAGTTTGAGAAGCTCTTCAGTACACCATGAAAAAGTAAGATAGATGAAAACACTGACTAGGCAACTAACTGAGCTTAGGATTTGGAGCATTTAATAAGTGAAAAATAATGCCATTTTAATCCCAAGGCTTATTTATGACTTGATATTTTTTAGATAAAATTTTATGTAACTACTGAGAAAGTGGGCAACTATACCTTCAGAAATCCTACATCGCAATCAGCTTTCTCAAAATTTCCATAACAAGGACTAATTATTTTGCCTTTTCATTTCTTGATTAAAATAGAAATATAGGGGAGACAATTTTTTTTTAATTCATGAGAAAAATTTTCTTGATATGAGAAAATTTATTTTGACTCTTAAGGAATGTAGCCTGCAATATTTTTAAAGAAAAAAAATTAGGAAAGTAATCGAGATGTAATAAGCAAGTACATATGGAAGGATCACTTCAAATCCAAGATAACTATTAGTGGTTTAAAAATCAAAAAGCACTTGGCTAACTGGGAATGGAATCAGTATTTCTGTCTTTGTTACACAGCATGAAGTTAAATATATAAGGAAAATTATATTTTCAAGCTAGCTTCATGCAAACTAACTTAGACCAAAAATGTCAAGATACTATATAGAGCAAAAAATCAATACAGTTACTTTGGAATAGGTTTTAACATTTATATATTAACACCGTACAGCCTATCATGATTCAAGAAAAAATATTTATAAAACATTTATATTAAAAACTTCTGATATAGCATAGCTTATTCAAACTGGAAAGGGGAATTCTGCTATTTCTAAATTCAACATTTACAAAAGCTCTAACATCAATTTCTATGCAAAAAGAATGATTATTAACTCTGGTACTAATGGGTCTCTGGGAACATAAATAAAGTTAAAAGAGTGAGTTAGAACAGCCTTTGATGTTATGCAAACAGTCTCAAACAGTGAAAGAAGGATGTGAGATTCAAATATACTGTCCTAGTTTTTAACCTTTTAAGAACATTTTAATTTTGTCAACTCATAGGTCTGTGATGATACAACTAATAAGAGTGAAAGTATTTTGCTGTAATTGGTTTAGATGATGGGAATTTTTGCCAAAAGGAAAACCTTTCTGATCTTAATTGAATATAGGAATTTGTACTTATTAGGTAATTTTTGTCAACTAAATTCATAGCTTAAATAACAATATGGAATACAAATTGTTAGAATAAGCAGCCAATTTCTGGTTTATTTGTTTTGTTTAGAGGAAATCAATATTTCCACTTTCTAGTGCAAATTACACTTTTATAATCTAGACTTCTTGACAGGTCTGAATCCCAAGGAGCAGTACTCAAGATGTTTAGAATAATAGCAAAATAAAAGGAAACTAAGATATAGCACATGCATCATGTAAACAAATAATATGCTGGTAGATTATAAAAGTATACACCGAACCTACAAAAAAAAAATCACACATTTTCTTCTCTAATGTATTAATCCCAATTTATAAGAGCAGAGGAAAAACTTCCCTGACTTCCACCACCTTTTCTCCCATTTGGAAAGCCCACTCTATGAAACACTTGTCAGGAAACAGCCATAGAAGTACACGCTATATAAGGAAGAAGGGGACAAATACCTCAGGCTAATGAGCTTTTTTTAAAGTGTCTTGAGCCAGAAGTGGATGTGCTCAGGTGATTGGGCATCTGTCTACCATATGGGAGGACCCAGGTTTGATCTCCGGGACCTCATAGTAAAAAGGCGAGCAGGCGAGCCAGACCCCCACAGATGCGCGGCCAGCCATGCAGCAAGATGATGATGCAACAAAAGAGAGACAGACGCAGGGGAAAGTCAAGGCGAGATGCCAGAAACCAGGAACTGAGGTGGCACAGGTGACAGGGTGCCTCTCTCCCACATTGGAGTTCCCTAGGATCGAATCTCGGTGAAGCCTGGAGGAGAAAAATGAGAAGAGAAGGCAAGAAACAGACACAGAAGATCACCCAGTGAGTGGACATAGACAGCAAGTGGGGTGGGGGTGGGGGTGTCTTAAGCAAATGGATAGGGGAAAGCCCCATAAATTACCTCATTGCATCTCATCCTGTCACCAACAATGTAATACGTGTAAGTAAAAGCTATCTATCTAGAATAAATACGGTTAACTATTTCTCAATTTCTAGGTAGATTCAGTCCTGTATTGTAAAGTCAACACAGATCAAAGGAAACACCCTTTTCTTTTGCCTAATGGAGGTATTGTAGTGAGTGAGTATTCAACTGGGAATCAAGAAACAGGAGTTGCACTTCACCTTCTAACACTGAGTGGCTGAAAGAAAGGGAACCAGTGCTTTAACTTCCCCGTGGCCCCATTTCCTGTTTCCTCACCAGTAAAACAAAGGTCTTTTCTGGCCCTTCTGGCAATACCTTTCTAGTTAGAGGACCTGATATAACTGGTTTAAAATAGGTCAGCTTTGTGTTCAGGCTCACAGCCTCTGGTGTTCAAGGTTTTGTTTTATTATAAAATTCATCATTTCCCTATATTTTAACCAAAACTTTAACTTAAAACTATATGTAGGTTACTGCCTGATTTCAAAACAGTAAATGCTCACCAGGCTTTTTTTTTAAAGCTAGCCATGCTATCACCCAATAGTTATGGTGTTTTGGGGAAGTATACCAAATCAAGAATCAAGATTCCTGGATCTCAGTCTTTCTCAAGGCAGTCATTCATAATGCACACATCATTAAACTCACTGGATCTCAGTTTCCTCATTCTTCCTCAATAAAAGTGAAAGTTTTCCACAACTTCTCAAGTTTATTTTAGTCCAAGCAGTCTACCTCTTTTTCAACAGGGATAAAATTCAGGTGAAGAATTCATTTTTCTTTAAGAATGCCAGATAATCACACATGTAATTTGGGATTAGTTTGGTTCTTTAGCCATAATTCTCTTACTTAACGTAATTAGAATCTTCCCAATTCTAGCACCAAGATATATATTTTCATCTAGCATTAGACAGTATTAATGTATATTCTTAATGCTAGGATATAGATATAAAATTTTCAGGACATTGACTAATAAGGAATATATTTTCTTTTCACATACTTATGCCAGGAAACTTAAATTCATAGCAAAATCATTTGAGTCTTAGTTGGAATAAAAATTGTAAGAGAGTCAACCTCTGAGGAAGAGTTGGCTAGTACCAGAGACAAGCACGAAGTCACCTGCCTGCTTATTTATGGTAAAGATACATTGGCTCTTGGTTTATACAAATGGAGCAAAGTAAACAGGGAGGAAGACCATAAGGCAAGTAGAAATGTTCCTCAAAGGGAGGTTAACTATTTCTCTATTCATCTTAGCATTTTTGCTTCAGTGATAATCTCCTTTTAGTGTTAAGAGCATATTCTTTCAAGAGGAAAAGTGAGCCTTGGATATTTGCATTAGGGACAATGCTACTAGGTAGAAAGTAGCAAAGCCTTGAGAAAAACGGTAGCATAAAGTCTCTGCTACCAATTCCCCCTTATTACACAGTGAGATTTCCTTCCCAAATACCCTTGACTCAGCTCTAATGGAATACAACATAATAGAGTTTTGTTACCCTAGGGTATTATCTACACTATTCTATGCCTCTTTGACAGTTAGCTTTCTTGATTCAATAAAGGTGAAGAAAATTGCTTCAATTTGTGGAAAATTTATTAACTCGTTTAGTTCTCCAGGATACTATTCTTCATAGGCTGAAGCACTAGCTTACAAAATAACATAATAGAAATCAAAAAGCTCTGACCAGGTAGAACCTGGAGTACATAGTTCTAAATTAGGGAAAAGACTTTATGTCTGTCTTCCTTAATCTCCTTCTGCCAAAGCCCATGTAGAGTGATTTGGAAAGAGGAGAAATGACACTAGTATATTTTTCTTTGGCTTGACATATAAATTCCAGTCTATCAAGTTCCTAGAATATGCCAGGTACTGTACATTTTCTTATTAATCCTTATTCTAACTTTCAAAGATAAGTATTACATCTATTTTTTAAATTGAGGAAACCATGTTCAGGAAAGTTTGATCATCTGTCTCATATAACACATCTCTCAAAGACACATCATTCTCACCCAGGGTTATCTGATTTCAAAGCCCTTGCATTTTCCTATAACACTACTTATCTTATTACCAGTCCTTTTTCTGAATCAAAACTTTGTATTCAGAAAGCCCCTGATTCAAATACAATTTATTCTTCTATATCAGGATCCCACAGGAACAATAATGGAACTAGAATGGTAAATATAGCCAATAGAAGAGAAGAGATTGAACTATCTAAATTCCCAGGTGAGCAGCTCTGAGCTCTTAAGGGAAGTACAAATGGAAGTAAGAAAATTAAAAGCAGACCACTACACATCATCTTCAGAGATTCCTATGGCCCGACTGTCAGCAACAGCTGCTGGTTCAAAAAGAAAGGTTAGTGGGAGTACTATTGCCAAGGGGAGAGATAGAGGTAGGCTAGGAAGTGAGTACTTGCGTTCAAAGGGAAAACTAGGTCACAGCATAGTGCAGTGCTCTTCAGGCTTAATGCTGGCTGGAACTGTCTAAGTGAATATACCTAGATCAGTCAGCATTCAGATGACTACTCTGAAAATGGAACTAATTAAACCCTTTGTGTGGTGGGAGAACCATTTTAGCTAAACAATGCCACAGAGTGTGAGTAATAAATAATGCTCAATACACTCAAGTTAATGGAAGTATGAGAGTATGAGAGCTCTCAACTTCAAAACATCCCTGATGCACACTCCAGGCACTTTTGATTTTAAACTTCTTTTACTCATTCAGTAATCATGCCAACCAATGAACTTTCATTTTATATAGTAGTAAATGCTAGACATACCCTCTAAAAATTAGAACTGAATCCATTTAAGTTTCAATAGTCTTTCTTATGCCATTATGCCATTTGTTATATGCTACATGCCTCAGGGTAATGGTGATGGCTACTTTGCTCTTTTCTTCCCATACATCTATGTTTCTTCAAATAGATCATTCATTCCCATAACTTTGATTATCAACAATGTCATAATAGTTCAAAAATCTATTATCTCCAGTCCTATTTTTCTCATCTCTTACATTAGAAATATTTTACTTGGGGAAAATTCTCCAATGTCTCCAAACAAATATTTCTAAAATGAACTCCTCGTCTTTCCCTCAAGTACCCATCATACCCATTAAATTTCCTTCCTTCTGGAATTTCTGATCTCTCTTAAAGGAACCACTCTCCTACCCATTCACCCCTGCCACAGTAATGAAGTCCTCTCCATGGCAATCAGTTATGAAGTCCTCTCGGTCTGCTCTGTACCTCTTCCATGGTTCCTGGCTCTTTCCTTCCATTCCCTTTGCTACCCTCCTGGTTTAAGTTTTTATCTCTTCACACCCTTCTTACTCCCTTCCACCTGTTCCAAAGTCCCAGCTAGAGTTTCAACTCCTCCATAAAGTTTTTTTGACCATTCTATCCCTCATTGATCCCTGCCTGTTCTGAGTTCCCTCAGCATTTATTCTACCTTCACTTAGAGTGTTTGTTCTAGTTTATGATCTATTGGTCTTAGCTTTCCAATAAGACTACAAGCTCCTGAAGGCAGAGACCAAATCTGTTACTTCTTTTATATTTCACTGCACTCTAACAACAACAGTACCTGGTCCAAGAGTACAGGACAGATGCTAAACAAATAATGGGAAATGATTAACATTTGGTATTACCAGTACTGCTTCCCATCTCTTAGGAAGAAAGGTTACCCCATACAAAGTACTTTTTCTGTCTATGTGAAATAGCAGTGCAAACAATTAACATAGTTAATGAAAGTTCTTCCTGGCTGTAAACTTCTGAAAAAGGTGCTTCTGTTCGGCTTTCAACCCCCTCTTCATGGTAATATTTTCCCTACCCTACAACTTTTAGCTGGGGTGTAGATGAGCTAATTGAGAGTAGGCCTGGTTAACTTAACTGTGTTAACCAGAGGCATATAAGAAAAATTTTGTGAGGGTTTCTGGGAAACTTCTTTGCTCTCACCTGAAAGTTGTCTGGACAGACATTCTCACTTTTTCTAGAAGTTGTTTCATGTGGAATTACTGCAGCTATTTGTTCATTATGAAGGATACCAAGCTAAAAATGAAGCAGACACAGAGAGAAGGGTAGAACTGAGACTCACAAAAGGAGAAGTAGAGCTGGAGCCTTGATCTGATCATGCCTGAGCCTGGCATCCCCCTGCATTTTTCAGTTCTGTGAGATAATAAATTTCCTTTATTAACTAAGCCAGATTGTGTCGGGTCGTTAAGTACTTGCAGCCAGAAACATCCTACTTATAGTAGGTAAAGCTAACCCCATCACAATCAGGAAATTATTTTTCACAGGAGAAAATTCAGGCCTTCTCACTCTTAGTGTCTCAACCTGAGCAATTCTAGCCCCAAATGCTTTGAAAGGAAATTTGAACACATCCTCCCATTACTTTGCTCTGCTGAGTGCTGATCCATCCCACAGCCTGAAACACTTTACTTCATTGAGTACATTGAATTGAAATTGCATTAGTTTGTCCTCTCAAATCAACAAACTAGAGTCTCAAATATCTAGAATACGTGGAACAATAGGATGAACTTTCCAAGAGGTAATGCAAAGGAGTGCACATACTCCATTAAGAGTTGAGGAATGATGGGTGGACTGCTGAAAAAGGCTTGGGCCTGACTTTCTTAGAAGCAGAACGGGAGTTGGCAATGTAAAATCTGTGCAATCAACAGCAAGTAGCAGAAGGCCTGGAGTGATGCAGGTTTGTTGTATTTGGAGTAATATCCACTAGCTAAACTGTTGCTAATGCAAGGGTCAGAAGTCTAATTTTTTAAAAAATCATTTTGAGTGGGAAAATCAACAAGGATCTAATGACTTCAGATAGAGATCTATGAGGAAAAGATTAAAACTGAGATAATGCAGCCCAGCAGTCACAAACTCAGATGCCCTCAGTGACTTGGCAGGTAAGCTCTATGGGTGAACTGTGTGTGGTGGACAGTGGTGAGGACTGATGATTAGTAGTCTGTCCAAAGTGCCTAGGGGCGATCAACTCCAGCTGAGTGTCCTATAGAAATACTGGCCTCGTGTTGCCAGCTTTTCAAAAAATCTTTAAAAGAATTTGGGAATGTGTTCATGTAAAATCAACTTAGAGGGAAAAAAAAAAAGTCACTATTTAAACCAAAAAGGAAAAGAAAAAAGTCAGTGAGCCATGTTATGTGATTTATGCCTAGAGAAGTATCTTAAAGCCTGAGGATCAGATTCTTTGAATGTCATTTTCAAACTATGTTTTCTTCTTCTCAATACCCTGTACTGGGCACATGTGGTAACAAAAGAAAAGGACCAGCGCTAAAGCAGTGCTTGTCCCTCTTCAATGTGCAAAGGAATCACCTGAGGAGCTTGTAAAAGAGAAGATTCTGACTCAGCAGGTCTGGGGTGGAGACTGAGATTTGCATTTCTAATAAGCATCCAGATGATGCCATGCTGCTGCTTCAGAGTAGCAAGATTTTAAAGCAGATTTTTCAAACTTAAAAAAAAATACATAATTGAAACAGAAATTTCACAAGTCAAAACTTATTATGTTTTTGCACTTTGATATTTTTAATTCTCTTTCACTCTGTTTTATCCTATGGAACTGTACTATATTTCCTTTTTTAAAATGCTGGTTATGGCTCCCTAATAGATTTCATGACACACTAATAGGTTATGACATACACTTTGAAAAACACGTCTATTAAATTTTTAAGAACGTGACTGTGCATTCATTCCATCTCTTCTTAGGATGAAACAAGAAGAAAGAACGTGGAAATTTTGCTTGAGGAATGCGGACCAGCAAAGATGATAGTGACAGCTAGCAGTAGTTGAGAACCTACTACGTGCCAGGAGAATGCTTAAGCATGTGTGCTCCAGGGCCAGGCTGCTGGATTCTAATCTCAGTTCTGCCATTTACGAAATGTAAAACATTGGGCAAGTTACTTCACCTCTCTGTGCACAGATTTCCATATCTGTAAAACAGGGATAACAATAATACATACACCTCTGGAGCTGTTGTGAGAATTCTGTATATGTAAAGCTGTATATATATGTATTGATGTTCTAATAATCCTATGAAGTAGCACAGCAGAACTGTTGGTGGTACCGCTTCAGGACCCCACCTGCTCCTTTGCCGACAGTTTTCCTTCCTCCCTTATTCAGGGCATCCGCCCTTACAGTTGTTCAGGAGTAAGTCCTGATTAGGAAGATGATTACAGTAGACCCAGGGGATACCTTTGCCAGTGGCTGGTTAAGGAGGGACATAAGAATCGGTTTGGGCCAATAAATTTTGAGGCATCTGGGAAATGTCTCCTCTCCCTTAAAGAAAAGCAGAAGGAAGAAATAGCATATCTTCTTGCATTGGAGGTTATGTCTAGATGTGATGCCAGAAATTGCAGTGCACATTTGGCCACCATGAGGGAAGCTAGGAGAAAACAAAGAGAAAGGCGTGCTCTGGGATACCGACAGTAAGTTTAGCATCTCCGCTAGGGATAGGGAAGGGCAAGGCCTAGAGAAAATAGGAAATGTCCAAAAAAGTCACACTCAGAAAGTGGCCTATTCTCATCCACTCTGCTACACTAGCCCCATAATTTTAAAGAACACGTAGTCATTAAAAAGAAAGTAAGACATATCCCAAAGTTACGAACGTATTGATCTGCAATCAGTTGTCCGTCTCAATATCTTTAAGATAAGTTAAGATTATCATCTGTCAGGGTTAGACAGGTTGTGATCCTGTTAGAATGTATAGTATTTATACATTTAATTTCTGCCACACTGTCACTGTGCACATGTTTCTTGCTTTGCAACCATTCTTCTTATTACATGTGTATAGATTAGTTCCTCCCTAACTAGGCTGCCAATTCCATAACTGTTCTTATAAACAACTTTGACCCAAGGTGTTATTGACTAGTAATAGGTCAACATGTTCCTGTTTTTAGTCGTTTTGTTTTAATGTGCATCTTAGCTAAAAAAAAAAAAAAAAAAAAAAATACAATGGAATTTCAGAAATTCTGGCAAGGATATGAGATATTTTGGAACAAAGTGATCACTTCAACACCCCTGAAAACAGCATCCCTTAAGGCACTGCCTTAGACGCTATATCTGACATTTTTCTTCCAAAACATAGCAGGCACAATATTCTCCACGGTAACTTCTCTTATTATCCCAGCAAACTCAGGAATATCTAAATAGTAAAGTATCACATAGGCAGTATGTTTAAAATTTACTAAGTTATTAAAAAAAAAAAAAAACTCCTAACTTCATTTGTCATTGTTTTTTAAGCAATATTTTGATTCAAGAAACACACTTTTAGTTCACATTTTGGATCTTTGAAATCAGGAAGTGTCTTGCAATCTTTGTTGGGCAGGCAGCAATCAAAATGTAGCTGCCATTGAACTGTGTAGACAAAAACTTTTAGTTTTATCTGGTGGCAGAACTAGAAGAATATAATCCCTTGTCATTTTAGGACCACTTGAGTTGTGGTTGTTGTCTGAAAACCTTCTGTTGATGCCTTTTGGTAAGATGAAGAAAATGCCAACATTAATATTTTTGGATAGGTATCAGAAGCTTGGTAAAAAATATAAAGATAATAGTGAAGCAGTCTGTTTGAAAATGCTGCACCAGCAGGCAAAGGTATCAATAAAACTGATTCAAACAGTGTATCTGAAAAGCTGAACACCAAAGAAATTTTAGAAAGGCCTTAACTCATTATTTTGCCTCTATTTTCCTTTGTCTATATACAAGAGTGAGGAATGTAGGCTATCACAGAAAAAAATCTTTGTGTAAGTCTAAGAAAAAGCTTCCAATAAGCAGTAAATACATCTAAATGATAGAGTGATGGAGACTGTGTCATAATTTAATTGGCAAATTTTCCTTTCTGTCCTAGTGATAGCGAAAATAAGGGTGCATCTTCCAGTGAAAGGCATCTTAAAGTTTAGAGAATATGATATTATTCAAAGAAGAGCAAACACGATCAGAAAGGCTAAACAACGTACACACACAAAAGTTTCTGTAAGACCAGAAAACAGCTTTTCTTTTCTTTTCACTGCAATACTTTGTCTCTGTGTATGAACCAGTTTCGCAAATGTCCCTCTAAGCCAAGGATTCGATCTGGAGGCAACAACAGTATTTGCTCTCCCTGGAAAGTTATGTCTGTTTTTTAACTCCAAAACACAATGCATATGAAGTATAAAATGACATGGCAAGGATAGCATTTTCTCTTAATGTAAATCACTGTGAAGGAAGGACTTACTTGTCCAGGTTACAGACAGGACTGCAGTTATGTAACATACAGATTGTCTATGTTAGAGGGAAAAACATATTGCATACATGTGCTCTGTGAAAGTCAAGTCACCTGCTTTAGCTAGGTTGACATGCAAATCACACAGTGCAAGATATTCTGATGATCTCTAGATTATGTTGCAGTGTTTAACTTCAGTGATCAATTGTGTAAATTAGTGATTAAAATCTCCCATGTTTTTAAATTCTGAAAGTGCCTAAGGGGAATTCCAGTTTGGTATCACCACAAAGTTTATAAACTAAGATTCTTTACAAGCCCCTGCTGGACTACATGTAAGCATTTCTTTAAATAAATAAATAAATAAATAAATAAATAAATAAATAAATAAATAAATAAATAAATAAAATAAACAAATCAACCTAGGAGAAAAGTTTGAAACAATATAGGAGGTCCTGGACTATATGATAGTGCTGAAGTGCTTAGGGTTTAAGAAAGGGGCCTACCAAAGATTGTATGTGTATTCTATATTCAGAATGAAATGCTTTAAATTCAAAACAATAACTCTTTCTAAACTCCAGTTATGGGCCAATAATGATTTGGAAACTGAGTTACAGGTGATTCAGATGAACAAGTCTATAGAAAAAGAAAGGCCCTGAAGCCTATGAGAACAGTCTGCCAAAATGATCATTGATGGATTGTTTTGACTGGGGGTGGGGGGAGGTTGTAGGTTGTGGGTAGAGGTGGGAGGCAAGTACAAAGGAAAACCTGTGCTATAAAAATAGTAATAGATCCACTTTCACTCAGACCAATGGTATTAAAACCCCTATGCTGATTTAATTTTACCTTCTTCACTGCGAGTTATCAACCCTTCAAAGTACTAATTTAGGGTCAGATTTTTTTCCAATGTGATGTCAGCTGCTAGTCAAGTTTAGAGATTTTGACATGGTAATTTATTCAACACAATTTTCTGACAGTCCTAGATTAAAAAGTGTTAAGTGGAATCTCTATTAGCTTTAAACCTGAATTGTTTTTTCATGTGAATCTAAATACCCAGGCCCTATGTTCAACAAGAGGAAAGAACACTCATGAGCCAAAGTTCCTCTAAGTTCCTCTCTGAACTGGCGTTTTGCAGTGTGCCTGCTTCCCCTTAAGGAAATGTTATGTAAATGACCAGGGACACAGATCTTCATTCTGGGAGATTGTGTCAGATTCAAAAGAAGAAAATTTTGAGAAGTATCTTCTTATGAAGGTTTAGGCATAAAAGGGTTTTTTTGGTGTAATTTTTTCATAGAATGATATAGGACTTCTAGAAAACTTTGTTTGAAACAATATTTTTGGTGTATTTTTTTCCCCTAGAATTACATAGCACTTGTAGAAAACTTAGTTTGAAATAATGAAACATAAAATTTTAAAATGAACAAAATGCCTTTACCAAATCACTTTCCTTTTTTCCCATACAAATTGAAATTTTATTGTAGAATAAAGAACATTCAGTTTTGGTATGATTTTATCACAATTATTTTCAGAGAAGCCAGTATGGAAATGTTTTTCATTTCTCTGAAAATTTTAAACACATGAATATCTATGTTCACACAGACCAGTGGTTCTTAACAGGGGGTGGTTTTGTCCTCCCACCACCTACCTCCAACCCTTAGGAGATGTTTGCCATTTGCTGTGGACATTTTTGGTTGTCATAACTGGCGGGGGCAGGGGTTTGTTACTGGTAGGCAGAGGTCAGGGATGCTGCTAAACATCCCACAATATATAGAATAGCCCGCCCCTCCCCTTGATATAGTTGTATCATTGTTTCTCTTTATTTGAAATATGCAATGTACCACAAGGGCCTTGGTATACAGAGAGAAAACAATTTAACGTAAATTCTGCCGTCTATACTCCTGGCACCCTAGATTATGCCATAGTCCATTCTTGCATGGACTTTTACAATAGCCTCCATGCTTCGACTCCTGACCCCTCTACTCCATTCTCTACAGGGACAGCTAGAGTGTATTTAGATGACCAGTGATTTCCCACTGTTGTTGTCCATGTTATTGAGGTCGTTTTCCTATGAGACCCTGTACGATTAACCTCCTGTCCACCTGGGTAGCCTCACTCACACCGAGCACCCATTGCTCTCACCTCTAGCCATGCTGGTCTTCTTTTAGTCGCTTAAATAGCCATGATTTATTTCTTCCACCTCAGAATCTTTCAGCTTTGTCCTCATCCCTCTTTATCCCTTATAACTGTCAGATCTAATCTCAGTTCCAGGAAGTCTTCCTTAACCCATCTTCACTAGATGAGGTCAATCTGCTATAAGCTCTCATAGCCCCCTATACGTTTTTAAAAAAATAATACTGTCTTTGTCCCTTGACTGTAAGCACCATGAGGGCAGGTTCACAACCTACCTAATTTGCTCATTGTTGTCTCTTCAAAACGCAACACAGTACCTGATATAGTAGCTCAATTTCTATTATTAAATGAATGAATCCCAGGTTTTGCTTTCTGGGATAGTTAACATTTATGGGGGATGGAATAAATGTCTTTTATGTTTGTTTATCAGTATACTTTAATGCATCTGCTTGCTAAAGAAGGGGAAATGCTGAAAGACATAGCTTAAATGGGAAGAGTGGAGGTAAAGTATGAAATTGCTTTGCATAATAAAATATGAATTAGAAGGTTTGGGGTGAGAGGTGACATAGAGGAAGGAAATATAAACTTGAAGCTATATATGAAAGAGATACAGATATTCTCTGTGATAGAGACTAACTACTAGATTTTAGGAGAGTGATAGTAATGATTTTAAAGTTGTTTCCTGTAATGTGTAGCTCTGTAACCCTTTATTATTAAAACAAACTCCAGTATAACTTTGTACACTCAGCCTCGTGAAATGGAAGTAATCCAGGCTGTGTCCAATCTTTGGAAACAAGAAGGAAAAAGAGATCAGAGAGGAGCAGAGTCTGGTATCTCAACAGACACAGGAAATGGTACTCTCTAGATGCAAACAATGTATTATTTCTACTGAAATAAATGATATGCCATTTATATATAAATTTGCCAAACTCTTCCTAACATCTTATTAAATTAGACTGGTAATACTTTTCTGAGGATATTATTTCTGAGTATGGTAATCATAGCAAAACATGTGCATCACAATTTAGCACTTTATTATATCAACATATCAGGTAACATGAAATAGTTCATTAAATGTTTCAGAATGAATTCCTCTCCTCATGTTGCTACTGTAGCACTTTGCACCTATCTGTTTTACCACTCACTGCATGGTGTTATAATTATACCCTCATATGCCTGACTGTCCCACCATGACATGAGCGACTTGAAGGCAAGGGCTCACTTCTGTATTGACTGGTACAGAACGAATTTGTGAATGAATGCATGGGTGGATGGTGGATACATGGATGGATGGATTAACGATCAACTAAATAAGGCTTGCCTGTCATGTTCATTTTTGACACCTTCACAGGTGGGACTTGGTTGACTGTTTCTTATCTCCACTTCATTCATGTATTTAGCACATATTTCTTGAGCACTTGCTGTGTTCCAGGCACCACACTGGTCACAGGAGATAAAGCAGAGCAAAAGATAGGAAAAATCCCAGTCTAGTGGGGGAGAGGACACTAATGAAAAAACAAGTAGTAAAAAATGCACTGGAGAGAATAAAGCAGGATCTTGTGAACAGAGACCTAGGCTGGAGGTGAGGGGCTCAAATGGGAACATTTGAACAAGATGGGGAATCAGTAGTGTAAAGATCAGAGGGGCAATTATTCCAGGCGAAGGAAATGGCCAGTACTCGGCCTATTCAAAGGACAGGAAAAGGCCAGTGCATGACCAGGACATGGTGAATGAGAAACAGTGTGGCGGGGCATGAGAAGAAAGAGGAGCTAGCCTGAAGTGGGCCATGCTAAGGGGTTTGGATTTTACTTTATGCACGGTGGGATACCCTTGGGAGGTTTTTAGAAGGAGAGTCAGATGGTTTGATTAAGGTTTTAAAAATACCTCTTTGGTTGTTGTGTGTAGATTAAATTACATGTGTGAAGATAGCTGGCTACTGCGCTAGTCCAGGTGAGAGGACAAGAGAAAAGCAACAAAGGGGATGAAAAGTAGATTTTTTTTCAAAGGAGGTACCCAGGATTGAACCTAGAACCTTGTATATGGGAAGCAGGCACTCACCCACTGAGTTACATCCACTCCTCAAAGAGTAGATTTTTGATGTAGAATAGATAGGACTTCCTGGCAGGTTGGGTGTGAAAGGGGTAGAAAATAGTCAACTCTTTCATTCATAAATAGGCTAGACACTTGTTTTTCTTTCTGTTTCATATTTGTGTCCATAATCTCAGGGATGCCAGAACATATGCTATATTGTGTTCTCTGCTGCTAAATTGTTTAAGAACTGGATTTGAAAAGTTGATGAGATCTAGTGAAAGAAGTAGCACCTGCTTTACAGTTTTGTTTTGTTTTTTAAAGGAGTTACCGGAGATTGAACCCGGGGCCTTGTACTTGGGAAGCAGGTGCTCAGCCACTTGAGCTACATCCACTCCCCTAAAGTATTAAAAGTAAAATAGATTTACTGGTCTTGGCCAAGCTATTTGCTATTTTTTTAAAATTGAGACTATTCTTGAGTTTAGATTTACAATATACCTTATGATTGAGATTCAGGGAGCACAACAGCAGACTGAATTTGTACTGAAAGTTTTCTAGAAGTGAGTTTATGACTGCCTGATGTGGTCCAAGTATTTGAGTAGTAATTGAATTTTATAAGCTCTGCATTCATTGTCAGTACCAATTATATGCTACAAATACAATTTCCTAACTCACTATAATCATTTGTGGCTTTATAATTATATTGCAAGCTAGATGTTCTAAATCTTTTTTAGAAATACTAACTGCAGTCTTCTTTTATATTCTGTATAGAAACATAGAGATTATTTTTACATAATTTTTAAATCATTCACAGCTTTTAATGAATGGAGATGTAGGCAAAAATGAAATTTAAGCATTAGCTCTTCAGGAATATTAAAGTTTACATTTGTGTTATGTTCTAAGCAAGGTTGAGTGCAACAAAATGGTCTGTTTGCTGAATGATTCACAAATGTATGAGAGTAGACTGCAGTAGCTACAAGAAAGGTCTATTTATTTTGCTGTGTAATGTGATCAGGTGTGCTTAAAATGCAACAGAGAAGTTACACATATCTTACCTGAATCTGGGAGCACCAGTGAGAAGCAGTTGTGTCTGGTGATCATCGAATTGCTCACTACACAAGGTTGCTTGTAATATTTTAAACAAGGACGCCCCCAGCTCCAGATTTATCCGTATACACTTTTGGGGAGCATATGAGTATGCACATCTTTCTTATCAGATGTGGAAACTGTTCCAGGAAGATAGAGCAGGTCCCAGACTGATCCTCAGGCCTGATAACCTGTCTTTTACTGTTTGCTTCTAAGCCAGGCTGTCTCTTGGGTGGAAATCATTCGGCTAGAGGGACAAATTAATCCCATAGCTGCCTGGCTTGTAAGGGTAAGACAAGGCTGGTTTCAACAACTCAACCTGAAGGAGAAACATTTTCTTTTTAATGTAGTGAGAATCTAAGGGGATTTATCAAGATAAAAGATACAGAAGAGAGAGAAATAGAATGCCAACATTGAAGAAGAAAGGAAAACTAAGGAAAGGGGACATTCCAAGTAGTTTTTGGTGGTTGTTCCTTTGAGAAGTGATTTTGTAACATTTTTGGAGGGGAATTTTATATCTTCCTCTTTTCTAGATTTGGAATGCGTCTTTCTATGAGAGGAGAAGGAGTTACTGTAAATGCATGTCTTCCCTCCTCTTTTTACTAAGAAAACTGCCATTAAACATGTTGTTGCTGCTCCCTTATTTTGAACCAAGTGAATGTTTATATATTTTTAAATAAACATGTTTCAGCTGACTGCTGGGTAAGATACATTACAGCCAGGAGGAACTCAGTGAAACTGTTCGAGGAGATCTGGTTAAGCTCCCTGTGATTTATGCTTGTGGTAGAAACTGCACTAATATTTACATGTTAAGGCATGGTTTGGGGGAAATGGCAAGACCTGATTGAAGTGGGAATTTGCACAGTCAGTGCACACTAATGAAAATAGCTGCAGTTCAATACCCTTTCCAAAAGTATATTAGGTCCTTCAAATGACATATTATTTTCACATTTTTACTCTTAAACTGCAAACTTTTTTCTTTCTTTTTTTCTTCTTATGCCTACATTGAGGCTTTGACTTAGCAAAAATAATTAAGCAAGATAACACTAGGCGACCTGATAACTTCTTGAAAACATTTGGTGACATTTCTTTCATAGGCTTTACTAATTAAAAATGAAAAAAAAAAAAAGATTTTGTTGAAGGTTATATTAAAAAAGCAATAATGATCTATGAGTTATCTTTATATTGACCAAGTAACATTGTAGGACTGCATTACTTGGTACTGTACGCACCTGAATGAGTTCTGCTGTGGTGAAGAAACTTCATACCAAAACTTACTCTGAAAATATAGCTCTATTAAAGTCCTTGGGACTTTCCATATTTAAGTGATATGTGAGCCAGTGAGATATCTCTAACACTGGCTGTCATGTTTTTACTTTCTCCTTTTTCTTGCTTTCCTTCTTTAATAGTTCTCTAACTTGTTTAGGAGGCAGAACATCCTGGAAGTCAAAGTGCATCTTGTCACATTATAAAATGTGGATGTATTTCATTCTATCAAAAAACCTCCAATTTATATCTGGATGTAAATATCTACATGGATATGTTATCATTTGTTTTAATTTGCTAAAGGCTGCCCAATCCATATACCAGAAATGGGTTGGCTTTTATAATAGCAATTTATTAGGGAAGAAGTGTACATTTCCAAGGCTGTGAAAATGCCCAAATCAAGGCATCATCAGAGATGCTCTCTCAGCAAAGGTTAGCTGCTGGAGATCCTGGACTTGTGCGAAATGGCAAGGCAAAATGGCAGCCAGTCTCTGCCTTTTCCTCAGGCTCACTTTCTCTCTGAGCTCAGCTGTGGGTGATCAGGCAATGGCTTGTCTCTTCCCTCTCCTCCGGGCCTTATCTCTCCCTGGGCCTCATCTCTTCAGCTTCAGCTACTCTACAGATTCCTGCCTCTGCCTGTCTCTCAGCCTCTCTGGGTTTCTCTGTCTTCTGAGGCTGCAGGCGATCCTGGAATCTTCTCTTACATGGCAGAGTAAAAGGGCAACTCTCTTTCTCTGTGTGTCACTGCATGTTTCTCCCGTTTATATAAGACTCCAGCAAGAGGGGTGAGACCCACCCTGGGTCATGCCTCACTGACATACTCCAATCAAAGGCCCCCAACTGAATTCAATCCAATAAAAGGATTCCACACCCATAGAAATGGCTTAACTTAAAACAAAATTTTCTGGGGTCCACAAAATACTCAAACCAGCATATCATTTATGCATTTTTAAAATTTTGTTTATTTTTAAAGAATATGCCATTTAAGTGTTGTAAATCACACTCCCTTGATCTTATATTTATAAGCTATTTCCTGGTTTCCAACTAGGCCTGTTTCTATCTTTTTTTCTTAGTATTTGTTTGCTATTTATTCACTCACTTTTGTCCCAAGAAGATAAAAGCTGATGTTTTAAGAAAGATTCATGGGAGAAAAACCTAAAATTTTAAAAATTCTATGTATTTGATGTTTCCCCCCTGAGATTTGAGAAAATTCCTTTACTTGATTTTAGCACTCAAGGCATTAGTCCAGCCAGAATAGATTTGAGTGTTGCTTGAAAACCGTTCAATTCTAAATTAAGAACCCATTACAATATCTAATTATTGCTCAGAAGAAAAAAAAAGAGGGCATTGGCATAGCCCAAGGTTAACTAGAAGGCAGCTGTGGACAAGTCATCACCCCCACCCCGAGATTGTTCCCTCCTCTGTTTGCTCATTGTTTTTGCTCATTGTTTTTACTTGTTGCTGCTTGTTGTTTGTTGTTTACTCATCTGCTCATAGTCTGTTTTTTCTTTAGGAGGCACAGGGAACCGAACCTGGGACCTCCCATGTGGGAGGTGGGTGCTCAACTGCTTGAGCCACCTCCGCTTCCTCTCGTTTTGTTTTTGCTGGTTGTCTGCTCATTGTTTTCTTGTTGTCTTGCTCATTGTTTTTGCTCATGGCCTGCCCATTATTTGTTTGTCTTCTTTAGGAGGCACCAGGAACTGAACCCTGGACCTCCCATGTGGGAGGCAGGAGCTCAACTGCTTGAGCCACATCCACTCCCCTGGTTTTGTTTTAACTGAGCTCTGACTATGTGCCAAGCACTGAGGTAAGCACTTTCATGTAAAGTCTATAGCATTCTGGTGGTGTCTTGCTGGAAATCTATAACTCAATCTCTGCCTCCATCACATGGCCATCTGTCTCCTTCTGTCTCCTTACTCCTACTACAGTGTTCAATTTTCTTTTACTTATTAGGAAACTAGTCATACCAGATTAAGGCCCATGCTGAAGACCCTATTTACAAATGGGTTCACAACCACAAAATGGGGGTCAGGACTTGAACACGTCCCTGCAGGGAACATGATTCAATCCACAACAGGAGTGTGGTCTGAGATGAGGATAAAGGGAACAGGGACCATATCAGGAAAAGCTTTGCAGTCCTATGTAGAGTGCTTTCTATCTTAATCAGGACTTTACTCTGAATAAAGTTGAAGACTTCAGAAGAGATCCCCCAAAACATTGCACTCTTCTTCCCACCCAGGTTTAGATAATTTGTGAAATACAGGGCGAAATTTTTTACTACCTTTCTCCGCCCTCCCATCCCTTATGTATCCCAAGAAGCAGAACAGTTTATGACACATTGTAGGCCCTCATAAAATACTTGATGAGTGTATAAAGGAAGAAAAGTAGTTTTTAAACTTAATACGGAAGCCAACACATTAGCTTTATTACTGATAAGAGGTCCATTTGTTGGTTGTTGTGTTTGATTAGTTAGTCAAGTGAACTTGTTAATAATGAACCTCAATATTAGGCAGGAAAGATCGGTGTATTATGTGGCTGGGACAAGGCCAGCTGGAGGAAGATCTACATAATGGAAGAGCAGAGGACAGTGTCTGCTTTCTGGTGGCAGGCTCAGTTACAAGACAGTGACAGGTCATGCCTGATTTTCCTCCTCCCATTTATCAATCAAATACATCAATCCATCTTTCCAGGAGCAAAGCTTTAGTGTCAAGGGACAGAAAGAGGACAGAAGTATGCCTAGGAACACTCCCTCCTCATGGAAACCAGGAGAGGTGGAAAAGGTGTTTCCCTCTAACGAATGAGATGGGCACACACTGGAGAATCTTGGGTAGGGAAGGAAATTCTCTGCTTTACATTTTAAAAGCATTTCTTTCACTGGCCCCTCAAGATCCACTCTTCACCCTGGCCTGTATAAAAAGCTTCAAGTGGTTCTTCTTGGGTGAGGTCTGGTATTCTCCCTTCTGGATTTTGGGAATTATTTCCTGTGCTTTGAGATACTATACCACTCATTTTGATTTCCCTGAAATTTGTCCTTGGCTGTTTTGTGGGGAAAAGATTATAGGGGGCCAAGTATAAAAGCAGAGTGGTTAAGAGCCTAATGCAAGGGTCCAGGAGAGAGACAATGGAGTTCTAAAGTGGGGTGGTAGCAAGGAAGGTGGTGAGAAATGGTCAGTCAGCATTTAGTTTGAAGGTGGAATCAACAGGATTTGCTGATGCATTGGATATGGATTTTAAGACGAAAAGGACTCCTCATTTTACAAATCTGTGGAATAGAAAGGTGCTATTTAGAGACATGACAGAGAGGGAATTGACTGTTTTTGTGTGTATGTGGTAGAAGGATATCCACCTAGAATTTGCAAGATTGCTTTAGCAAGTTTTTCCTATTGGTAGTGTTCATCTCAAAACTGTTATTCCTAGTGCCTGTTCTGTGGCCTTCTGGGTTTTCCCAATGTTTTCTAGAATGTTGTAAATATCCCCACCCGAGGGAATAAATTTTAAGCCACTCTAATTTAAAAAGCATACACTGTAAATATGCCATGCAGCCATTTTAGGAGGCAGGAAAGGGAATATTTTAAACCAAATTACCAAGAGATGTTGCAATTGCAAAACTCTTAGTAACTATTGGCCCATAGAACAAAACATCAAATTTCTGAACACTGAACCTTCTCATTGAACCCACTGGCCATACAAACGTCTGACCGCTATATTACTGTTTGTATCTGCTAAGCAAGTCTGTAGAGCATGTTTAGTGGTATGCTGATTTTGTGTAGATGTATGTTTATCTGTCTACGTGTATAGTGAAACAAAAATTGAAAGGATATAAACCAAATTGCTAGGATTATAGGTAACTTTTACTTTCTCTTTCTTCTTGTCCATATTCAAAGCTTTCTGAAATAAACAGATATTAAAAAATTTTTTTTTTAAATTTTTATTAGAGAAGTTGTGGCTTTACAGAAAAATCATGCATAAAATACAGGATGCACATATACCACCCTATTATTAAGACCTTGCATTGGTGGTATGGTACACTTGTTACAATTGATTAAAGCACATTTTCATAATTGTGCTATTAACTCTATTCTGTGTTTAACTTAGGATTCACTGTTGGTGTTGTGCAGTTCCTTGGATTTTTAAAAAATTTATTTATTCTAGTGGGAAGCCAATGTGGCTCAAGCAGTTGGACAACCATTTACCACATGGGAGGTCCCGGTTTCGGTTCCTGGTGCCTACTAAAGAAGATGAGCAAGACAGCGAGCTGACATGACAGATAGGCATGGCGAGCTGACGCAACAAGATAATGCAACATAGAGACATAACAAGGAAACACAATAATGAGAGACACAGCAAGCAAGGAGCTGAGGTGGCTCAAGCAAATAGGTGCCTCCCTCTCACATAAGAGGTCCCGGTTCAGTTCCAGGTGCCTCCTAAAAAGAAGACGAGCATGCAACAAATAGACACAGAGAGCAGACAGCAAGCACAAACACCGGGGGTAGTGGGGGAGAAATAAATAAATCTTGTTTTTAAAAAATTTATTCTAGTAACATATATATGGCTAACATTTCCCCTTTTAATGAACTTCATATACATAATTTGTACTTTTAATTACATTCACAATGTTGTGCTACCATCACCACCATCCATTACCAAAAAGTTTCCATTATCCCAAATAGAAACCCTGTGCATTATAAGTCTTAACTCTCTATTCCCCAGCCTATCTGCAGGCCCTGCTAGCCTATGGTCTAGACTCTCACACTATGAGTTTGTTTATTCTAGTTATTTCATATCAGTGAGATCATACAATACTTGACCTTTTGTGTCTGCTTATTTCACTCAACATGATGTCCTCTAGGTTTCTCCATGGTGTTGCATGAATCAGACCTTCATTCCTTTTTATGCCTGAAAAATATTCCATGGTATATATATACCACAAGTGTTAGTCAGCCAAAGGGGTGCTGATGCAAAATACCAGAAATCAGTTGATTTTTATAAAGGGTATCTATTTGGGGTAGAAGCTTACAGTCACAAGGCCCTAAAGAGTCCACCTCAAGGTACCATAAGAGGTGCTTTCTCACCTAGAGTCTGTTGCCACGTGTTGATGCAAGATGGCAGGCAATGTGTGAGAAGGTTCAAGCTTCCGCTTCCTCTTAAGGCTCCATGGTCCCACCTTCTTCCAATATCAGCTGTAGGCTGGGATAAGACTCGTTTCCTTCCTGGGGCTCATTTCTCCTGGGCTCAGCTGCTCTGCTCTCTCCACAAGGCCAGCTGTAAACTATCAGGCAAATGGCTCGTCTCTCTTCCTGGGGCCACTGCCATGTCTAACGGAGCCTTCTCTCTTTCCTCAGGTATCTGCTTCTCTGTGTATTTACTTCCCGGGGCTCCAGCATTAAAAACTCCAACCTTCCTTCTCTGCGGTACAGTTTCTCTGTGAGTCCCTGTTCACCAAGAGGGTGGGGATCCAAAGTCCTATTGACATGGCCCAATCAAAGCCTTAATCACAACTCTGTCAAGTAAAAGTGAAACCTCTGAATCCAATATAATCTAATATGCCCAGGGCAACAGACCAATTCACAAACATAATCCAATATCTATTTTTGGAATTCATAAACAATATCAAACTGCTACACACCACTCTCTGATTCCAAAAAGACATTACAATATTCAAAAAACCTTATTTCAGTAGCAATACTAAGTACAAAATCATATCACAATCGGTTTATGGAAATACAGTTTGTCTTGGGGCCAAGTTCCATCTGCTGTAGACCCCTGGAACTTACAAAACCATTTATCTGCTTCCAATACACAAATGGACAACAAAAGATAAACATTTGCATTGCCATAAGGAGAAATTGGGAGGGAAACATGAGTTTACAGCTCAGTAAACCTGCAGGGCATACTTCATTAGATGTCAAAGTTGGAGAGTCATTCTTAAGATGATGGTTTCTTCTCCCTGGGGCCACATGGGTCCCCACCCTTTTCACAGGCTTGCCCAATGGCCATTTTCTAGGTTCCACCCTCATCAAGCTCCAGACCTCACCCACCAAGTGCACTGGGGTGATGGCCACACTTTACCCAATCTTCGGGTTAGAGTCTTAACCCCCCTAGTACAGAGGAGTGAAGACAAAATCTTCCCTAACCTTTGGCATACAGGCTCAACCCTCTCAGATCAACAAGTTGGTGACCTGGCCTTCCTTAATCCATGGAGAACAGGTCAACCCCACTCAGATCTATGGGGCATCAACCTCAACCTCCTGAATCCCTGGGGAATGTGCTCCACCCTCTCTGTACCTTGGGGTGGCAAAACTCTCCCTGAACATCAGGTGGGAACACCACATTTTATTTATCTATTCATCAGTTGATAGACACTTCGGTTTCTTCCATCTTTTGGCAATTGTGAATAACTGCACTAAGAACATCAGTGTGCAAATATCTGTTCAAGTCCCTGGTTTCGTTTCTTTTGGGTAGACACCTAGAAGTGGGAATGCTAGGTCATATGGTAATTCTGTACTTAATTTTCTGAGTAACTGTGAAACTGATTTCTACAGTAGCTGCACCATATTATATTCCCACCAACAACGTATAAGTATTCCTATTTCTTCACATCTTCTCCAAAATTTGTAATTTTCCACATATTTAATAGTAGCCATTCTAGTTGGCATGAAATGGTATTCATGGTTGTTTTGATTTGCATTTTCCTAATGGCTAACGATGTTGAGCATCTTTTTATGGGCCATTGGTCCATTTGCATATCTTCTTTGGACAAATGTCTATTCAAATCTTTGGCCCATTTTTAATTGGGTTGTTTGTCTTTTTGTTGTTGACAGATTTCTTTATAAATCCTGGGTATAAAACCCTTATCAAATATGTGGTTTCCAAATATTTTCTCCCATTTTATTGTCATTTTACTTTCATGATAAAGTCCTTTGAGGTATAAAAGTTTTAATTTTGATGGGGTCCCATTTATCCATTTTTCTCTTGTTCCTTGTGGTTTGGGTGTAAAGTCTGAGAAACCACTGCTTAATACAATGTCTTGAAGATGCTTCCATACATTTATTTCTAGGAGTTTTATAGTTCTGGCTCTTGTATTTGGATCTTTGATCCATTTTAGTTGATTTATGTATATGGTGTGATATGGTGTGAGGTAGGGGTCCTACTTTTTTTTAATTTTTTTTTTTTTTTTTGCAAATGTTGAAGAGACAGTTCTTTTCCAATTAAGTGGTTTTTGCCTCCTTGTCAAAAATCATTTGGCCATAAATGTGAAGATTGAGTTTTCAGCTATCCCTTCTATTTCATTGGTTTATATGTCTGCCCTGTGCCAGCACCATGCTGTTTTGATTACTGCTGCTTTTTTATAAGTTTTAAGATTGGAAGTCTGGGTCCTCTAACTTTGTTCTTTTTCTTTAGCTATTTGGGGCCCCTTATCTTTCCATATAAATTTGATGTTTGGCTTTTCCATTTCTGCAAAGAAGGTTGTTGGAATTTTGACTGGGATTGCATTGAATCTGTAAATCACTTTGTGTAGAATTGACATCTTAACGATATTTAGCCATCCAATCCATGAACACAGAAGGCCTTTTGTAGTTTTCTGTGTACAAGTGTTTTACATCTTTGGTTAAATTTATTCCTAGATATTTGATTCTTTTAGTTGCTATTGTAAATGGATTTTTTTTTCTTGATTTCCTCCTCAGATTGTTTATTACTAGTATATAGAAACACTACAGATATTTGAGTGTTGATCTTCTACCCTGCCACTTTGCTGCATTCATTTACTAGCTCTAGATGCTTTGTTGTGCATTTTTCAGGGTATTCCTATCATGTCATCTGCAAATAGGGAAAGTTTTACTTCTTTTCCAGTGTGGATTTCTTTATTTCTTTTTCTTACCTAATTATTTAGGCTAGAACTTCCAGTAACATGTTGGATAACAGTGGGGAGAGTGGGCATCCTAGTCTTGTTCCTGATTTTAGAAGGAAAGCTTTCAGTCTTTCACCAATACGTATAATGTTAAATGTAGGTTTTTCACATATGCCCTTTATCATATTGAGCAAGTTTTCTCCTATACCTAGTTTTTAAAGTGATTTTATCAAGAAGGGGTGCTGGACTTTGTCAACTGTTTTTTCTGTGTGAACTGAGATGATCATGTGTGTTTTTTTCCTTCATTCTGTTAATGTGATGTATTACATTAACTGATTTTCTGATGTTGAACCTTGCATATCTGAGATAAATCCACTTGAGCATGGTGAATAATTCAGTGTGCTATTGGATTTGATTTGCTGATATTTTCTCAAGGATTTTTGCATCTATATACATAAGAGTTATTGGTATCTATTTTTTTTTTCTTATGGTATCTTTACCTGACTTTGGTATTAGGATGATGTTGGCCTCATAGAATGAATTAGGGAGTGTTCTCTCCTTTTCAATTTTTTCAAGAGTTTGAGCAGGATTAGTGTTAATTCTTCTTGGAATGTTTGGTAAAATCTCCCCTGTGAAGCAATATGGTTCTTGGCTTTTCTTTGTTGGAAAGTTTTTGATTACCCATTCAATTTCTTTATTAGTTAATGGTTTGTTGAGATCTTCTATTTCTCAATAATTTGTGTGATTCTAGGAATTTGTCCATTTCAGTTAGGTTATCTAACATGTCAGTGTACAGTTGTTCATAGTATCCTCTTATAGTCCTTTTGATTTCAGTTTGATTCTTAGTAATGTTCCCCTTTACATTTCTGATTTTAGTTATTTGTTTCCTCACTTTTTTTTTCTTGAGTCTAGCTAAAGGTTTGTCAATTTTACTGATCTTTTCAAAGAACCAGCTTTTCATTTTGGTTATTCTCTCTATTGTTCTTTTACTCTCCATTTCATTAATCTCCTCTCTAATCTTTATTTCCTTCCTTATTCAGGCTGAAGGGTTAGTTGGCTCTACTTTTTCTAGTTTTTCAGTTTTGAGGCAAGTTCTCTGATCTGAAATCTTTCTTCTTTTTTAATGTAAGCATTTATAGCTATTAATTTCCCTCTCAGCACTGCCTTTGCTGCATCCCATAAGTTTTGGTCTATTGTATTTTTATTTTCATTCACTTCAAGATAAGTCCTAACTTCCCTTGTGATTCCTTTAACCCATTGGTTTTTTAAGTGTACATTGTTTAATTTCCACATATTTGTGAATTTTCCATTTCTCCCTCTATTATTAATTTCCAGTTTCATTCCATTATGGTCAGAGAAGATGCATTGTATAATTTCTGTATTTTTTAACTTACTGAGAATAGTTTTGTGTCATCACATATGGTCTATCCTGGAGAATGATCCATGTGCACTAGGGAAGAATGTGTATTCTGTTGTTGTTGGGTGACATTTCTATATATGTCTGTTATGTCTAGTTAGTATAGAGTATTGTTCAACTATTCTATTTCCTTATTGATGATCCATCTAGATGTTCTATCCATTAATGAGAGTGGTGTATTAAAACCTCCTACTATTAAGTAGAATCTCATCTACTCCCTTCAAACCTGAATTTGATTCATAAAATTTGGGCTCTGCTGTTAGGTGCATATATATTTATAATCGTTACATCTTCTTGTTGAATTGACCACTTTATCAGTATATAATGGCTTTCTTTGTCCCTTGTAACAATTTTAGACTTAAAGTCAATTTTATTTGATATTAGTATAGCAATCCCAGCTCTTTTTTCATTACTACTTGCATGGTATATTATTTTTCATCCTTTCACTTTCAACATATTTATGCCTTTGACTATAAGGTGTATCTCTTATAAATAGCATATAGTTGGGTCATGCTTTTTATCCCTTTTGCCAGTCTATGCCTTTTGACTGGATAGTTTAATCCACTTCCATTATTCCCTTTGGTAGAAAAGTTTTGAATTTACAGAATAATCATGCATAAAGTACATATACCATCCACCGAAAAACACCTTGCATTGGTGTGGAACATTTCTTAAAATTGATGACAGCACATTTATATAATTGAACTATTAATTAAAGTTCATGGTTTAACTTACGGTTCATTGTTGTAGTAGTGTAGCTCCATGGATTTTTTTAAAAAAGTTATTCTTTTACCATATATATAATATATAATTAATCATATTCAGATATATATACCTCAGTGCTGTTAATTGTGTTCACAATGTTGTGATACCATAACCTTATCCTTTACCAAAACATTTCCATCATCCCAAATAGGGACCTTGTACATTTTAAACCTTAACATCCCATTTCCTATCCCCACTCCATTCCCTTGTAACCTATATTCTAGATTCTGATGCTATGAGTTTGCTTATTCCAATTGTTTCAAATCGGTGAGATCACACAATATTTGTCTTTTTGTGTCTGGCTTATTTCACTCAACATGATGTCTTCAAGGTTCATCCATGTTGTTGCATATATTAAGACTCCATTCCTTTGTATGGCTGAATAATATTCTACTGTGTGTATATACCACATTTTATTTATCCATTTATTGGTTGATGGGCACTGGGATTGCTTCCATCTGTTGGCAATTGTGAATAATGCTACTATGAACATTGGTGTGCAAATATCTGTCCAAGCCCCTGCTTTCAATTTTTTGGGTATATACCTAGTAGTGAGATTGCCTGGTCATATGGTAGTTTTACACTTAGCTTTCTGAGGAACTGTGACACTCTCTTCCACAGTAACTGCACCATTTTTTTATTGGCACCAGCTATGAATGAGTATTCTTATCTCTCCACATCTTTGTCAACACTGTTATTTTCCATTTTTTAACAGGAGCCATTCTGAAGGGTGTGAAATGGTTTCTCATTGTGGTTTTGAGTAACATTTCCCTGATGGCTAATAAAGTTGAGCATCTTTTCATGTGCTTTCTGGCCATTTGTATGTCTTCTTTGGAGAGATGTCTGTACAAATATTTTGCCCATTTTTAAATCAGTTTGCTTGCTTCTAAGAATTTGTTCATTTCATCTTGGTAATTTGTTGTTCATGGTATTCCCTTAAAGTACTTTTATTTCAACTGGGTTGGTAGTAATAGCCCCCTTTTCATATCTGATTTTCGTTATTTGTATCCTCTTTCTTTTTTTCTTTGTCAGTCTAGCTGAAGTTTTGTTGGTTTTGTTGGTCTTTTCAAAGAACCAATTTTTGGTTTTGTTGATTCTCTCTATTGTTGTTTTGGCTTCTATTTCATTTATCTCCACTCTAATCTTTATTTCTTTCCTTCTGCTTGCTTTAGGTTTAGTTTTTTCTTCTCTTTCTAGTTCCTCCAGTTTTAAGTTAGATCTCTGATTTGAGATCTTTCTTTCTTTCTTTTTTTTTTAATATAAGCATTTAGATCTATAAATTTCCCTTTCAACACTGCCTTCACTGTATCCCTTAAATTTTGGTCTGTTGTATTTTCATTTTCATTTGCCTCAAGATATTTCCTAATTTTGCTTCTGATTTCCTCTTTAACTGATTTGTTATTTAAGAGTATGTTGTTTAATTTCCACGTATTTGTGAAATTTCCCTTTTTCTCTTTGTTATTGATTTCTAGCTTCATTCCACTGTGGTCATAGAATACACATTGTTTGATTTCAAGTTTTTTAATTAATTTTAAAAAATTTTAAAGTAGTTTTATATTATATAATGTTACATAAAAAAATGTAAGAGATTCCCATAAACCTCACTCCCTCCCCCTCCCACACTTTCTCACATCAACATTCCTCATTAGTGTAGTATATTTGTTACAATTGATGAACACACATTGAAGCATTGCTACTAACCATGGATTACAGTTTATATTATGTTTACACTCTATCCCACACAATTTTTTAGGTTACAACAAAATATGAAATAGCCTGTATCTGTCACTGCAATGTCATGGAGAACTACTCCAATGTCGTGAAAATGCCCCCATATTACACCTATTCTTCCCTGTCCCATCCCTCAGAACCTCTGATAGCCACTGTCTTTATATCAATGATAAGAATTCTTCCATTGCTAGAGTAATAATAAGTCTATAGTAGAATAATAAGTCTACTTTAGTCCATTGTTCATTCCCCAATCTTGAGGATTTGGGGATGGTGATGCCCATTCTGCTTCTAATTGAGAGGGAGCTTAGATCCCATGGGGCAGGTGTATGGAAATATCTTGCTTGCAGTTGCAGACACTCTCTGTTCCTTGGGATGGGCATTGTCCATCATCATCTCCTTGTTTGTTGTCCTGGGTGAGTCCAATGAACTGGAGAGTAGGTGTTGCAACTCTACTGAAGTTCAGGGCACAACTGGCACATAGATGAATCAAAAAATTAAGTCTCTAGGACATATATTTATCAAGTATAGTGCTAATTATAGGTTCAAATAAAAGGGTCAGAAGAGCCATGTGTAGAGAGCCTATAAATGAGTCTAACTCTTCCCACTGACATGGTGCCAAATTCCTGAGCTGTCTGCCCTGCTTATAGTTTCTGGATATCAGTAGAGCCCTCAGGATCCCCGCTATTTGAGGCACTGTTTACTGTGGCACTCAGTGAGATCCTGCTGAGACTTGCATAAGCATAACCTTTGGAATGACCTCCTGACTCACTTTGAAATCTCTTAGCCATAAAAACTCATTTGTGTTTATCATTTTCCTCTTTTGGTCAAGGTCTTTTTCCAGATGCATTGCTTGTTGGCACTTGGTAATAATTCTTTGGTGCTATTCTCATACCTGGGAATCATGTCCCATGCCAGGGGTGTGGGAGGGAAGGTAGTGCATTTATATGCTGAGTTTGGCTTAGAGAGAGGCCACATTTAAGCAACAAGGAGATTTTTCAGGAGGCAATTCTTAGGCAGTATACAATACTAGGCTAAGTTTCAATTCCACAAGAAAAGAACCCCAGATCTCGCAAATGGAAAGCCGACGCTCAACCATTGAGCCACATTGGCTCCCCTGAGTTTGTTTTATCACTTGTTTGCTGTTTGTTTTTTTGTTTTTAGAAGGTATTGGGACTGAACCTGGGACTTCCCATGTGGGAAGCAGGCACTGAACCACTTGAGCTAAATCTGCTCCCTGATTTCAATTTTTATTAATTTATCGAGCCTTGTTTTGTGACCCAACATATGGTCCATCCTGCAGTGTGATCCATGTACATGTGAGAAGAATGTGATTCTTTTTTTTGGGGGGGTACACTGTTCTATATAAGTATACCAGAACTAATTGTTTTAGTCTGTCATTCAAGTCCTGTTCTTCCTTATTGATTTTATGACTAGATATTCTATCCATTATTGAAAGTGATATGCAAAAGTCTCCTACTGTTAATGTAGAACTGTCAATTTCTCCCTATAATCTGTCAATATTGGCTTCATGTATTTTGGGGCTCTGCTGTTAGTTGCATATATATATTTATAATTTTTATATCTTCCTGTTTAATTGTCCACTTTATCAGTATGTAATTACCATCTTTGTCCCTTGTAGCTGTTTTTGACTTAAAGTCTACTTTATCTGATATTAGTATATCTACCCCAGCTCTTTTTGTTACTACTTGCATGATACATTTTTTTCCATCCTTTCACTGTCAGTCTACTTGTATCTTTTACTTTAAGCTGAGTCTCTTGCACACAGTGTATAGTTGCTTCATGCTTTTTTATCCAGTCTGCCCATCTCTGCCTTTTGATTGGAGAATGCAAATGTAGCATTTCAGCTAACTTTCTCTGAAAGCCCTGAGGAAGCCCTGAGTCTTTAAATCTCCATTGCCTCTGGCCCTTTCCATGGAGGGTTGAAACAATGGCTGCCACTGATCTTGTCCAGGGCAGCACTGAAACAAAGGCTACCATCAGAGCTAGGACCCAGTGATCCGAATTTGCTAATCAAAAGCTATGATCAGTGATCACCCATACACACTCCTATTCTTGGAAAAAAGAATTTTTATGTCCCTTTCTGTCAGCAGCAGCTGACCAGGCACTGACCCTGTAACAATTTGCTGCATGAGTGGGGGCTGTGTGCCAGTAACCACCATGTGGAGAGAACAATTTACAGTTCTTTACCATAATTTATCAGTCTCTTCCTCCCACTCTTCCATGGATGCTGTACAATACTCCTCTGGCCTCTGAAGAATCAAGATAGTTGTTTCAAACAATTCCTGTCTATTTAATAGTTGTTTTGGTAGAAGGACTGAGTCCTGGAGGTCTCTACTCTACCATTTTTCCCCAAAGTTGATCCCCATTTACATTTAAAGACATTACTCACAGTGTAGGACTTTATTCTCTCATTTTGTAAGTCATTCTTTTTTGAATGACTTCCCTTAAAGCCTGCTTTCATATTTATTTGATTTTTCTTTGTAGCATATTGAGTTCCTTCTCATTTCTATCTGGATATAATTTTCATATATTTTCCTTGTGGTTACCTTGGGGTTAAAATTAACATCTTAATTAAATAACAGCAATATTTGTTTGATACTAATATGAATTTAATAGCATACACATGCATTTTTCTTATACCTCCCATTCCCCCACCTTTTTTTTTTTTTAATTTTTTTATTTTATTGTGGGTAAAAATCAAAATTTTCACAATACACACCAACATTTGCAAAATGATATATAAATGTATATGCATATATGTGCATTTGCTTACAAAAACGTTGTTTATGTATATATATAAATATATTTTAAGAGGTGCTTAGGTACCCAAAATATTACACAGAACCCACTGGGATTCCCCTGTTGCCCACCTTTTTTTTTTTCCGTATGCTACAAATTACATCTTTGAACTTTGTATGTCAAAAACCATACATTTACCATTGCTTTTTATGCATTTGAATTTTAGCACTTGTAAGAAGTAAGAAGTGGAGATACATATGAAACAATACTATAAAATAATACTGGCATTTGTATTTACCCTTGTGGTTATCTTTACTGGAGGTCTTTATTTCTTTATGCCACTTTAAACCACTGCATAGTCATGTCTTTTGCTGCATTGCGGAAGTTCTCTGTCATTATCTCTTTGAATATCCCTTCTTCCCCTTTTTCTCTTTCTTCTTCTTCTGGGACTCCAATAATGCATATATTGGTATGCTCGATGGTGTTCTAGAAGTCTCAGGCTATTTTCACTTTTTGTAATTCTCTTCTCTTTCTGTTCCTCAGCCTGACTCATTTCAATTGTCTTGTCTTTGAATTCACTGATTTTATTTTCTTTCACCTCCAATGTGCTGTTGAAACCCCTCCTGGGAATTTTTCATTTTAGTTAATGTGGTCTTCAATTCCAGTAGCTCTGTTTGGATCCTTTTTGAAATGTCTATCTCTTTATTGTGATTCTTATATTTTCTTCATGGTTTTCCTGATATCCTGTAGTACTTTCTCTCTATTTTCTCTCAAATCCTTGAGCATATTGAATGTAATTTTTAAAAAACTCTTTGTCCAGTATTTCTACAATGTGATTTTCTTTGTTGATCTTTCCTGGATTTTTATACTCTTCTTTTGGATGGGTCATCATTTCTCATTTCTTTGTTTGTCTTCTGATCTTTTAATATTTTAATATTTTAAAATGTTAAATCTGGGATTTATTCCTTAAGGTATCTGTTTCTTGATTTTGTAAACAGCTGGTGATATGGTAGAGATTTTTCTTTACTGTCAGGAACTAACAAAACCAAACAAGCCTAAGCAAAATCTATCTTTCAACATCTTTGCAAACTGACTCTGACTCTGTCAGAGTTCAGCTCTCCTATCAGGAACATCAGCCCAAGGGGAATGCAAAATGCAAAGTTCTCCCTGTCTTTTCAGTGCCTGTATCTTGTCCTGGACTTGTGCTTGCTAGAGGGCTTACATGTTCCTCTCTTCACAGACATTTAAAGGTTCCTTCTCCTTCCCAGGTGATAGAACTTCTCCTTTTCCCTGGTGTTCCACTGCTAGAGTTTCAGCAGGGAAACATTTGCTCCAGGGTGTCCATCTTAATTTTTTTTTACACTGCTTTTGTTGGCTCAAGCTGCTTTTGCCTGGAGGATAAATTCTGGGAGCAGGGTCACACTGGAGAGAAGTTTCTCAAGTCAGTATTCCCCAGGCAGAGCAAAGCCAGGGACCCAGAAAGGGAGCTCTGCTGGCTTTAAACTGCCCTGGGCCGTGGCTGAGGGAAGAGCCAGGAAGGGTGCTGGGAGCTTCTTCCACTGCTCCACAAAGTTGCACTTTCTTGACTCTGCCCATTCCCAGACAATGAAGCCCTGCAAATATCCTCCACAACTCTGAGGATGCATACATTTTTAAAGTTGCCTCCTCCAGACTTGTCTGGGGTGAGTTGGAACAATGGCTACCCTCAGAGTCAACCCCCAGTGATCCAAAGAAGCTAATCAAAAGCAGTTGTCAGTGATCAGACACCGTTCTCCCTGGTTTGGGAGAAAGTGGATTTTTACATCCCTCTCTGGCACCAGTATACTAGGCCAGGAGCTGGACCACACTGCTGCCTGCCTTGAGAGTGGAGGATGGATGACAGTAACAGCTGTGCAGAGATACTGAATTACTGGTATCTACCATAATTTGCCAGCCTCTTCCTCCTGCTCTTCGCTGGATGCTGTGCAATGTTTTACTGGACTCCAGAGTTTTGAAATCATTGATTCAGATATTCCTGCCTATTTAATAGTTGTTCTGTTGGAGGGACTATTTTCTGGAACTTCTTACTCTGCCATCTTCCCACAATCCTCAGTTATTAGTTTTAGAAACAGTTTCTACTCTGATATTGCATCCTTATACTGGGCTTACTTGACTATTTAAAAAGTAACACACACACCCCTCACTTTCAAACAAATCCATGCACATACTGTTTTATTCTTCTTCTTACCATGCATTGCAACCTGAAATTATGTGTTTATTTTTAATTCCCTCTATAAACTTTTATCTCCCTAAGAAATGGCCTTAGTCTGACTTGTTCACTCTCCTAGTGCCTAGAACAATGCCTTTCATTTAGGAGGTGCTTAATATAATAAATATTTGTTAATTAAGACAAACATATTTTATTTTAAAGGTCTTTTGTATCTGAGAGAAAGTGTCATGATCATTCTAAAAAGTCTACATTGCTTGTGAGAATATAAATTGGTACATATTTTCTAAAGAGAAAGTTTACCATATATTAAAAAAATAAAAAAACCCTTAAGAAAGATCATGACTTTCAATTTGTAAAACTCTCCTTTTAGGCCCTTAATTGAAGACTCAGACTTTTTTTTTTTTTTTTTTTTTTTTACAAATGGCTCTTTGTAGCATTCATATAATAGTGTGAAAAATAGAGTTTGGTTGAAAGGATTATGAAAAAGTCATAAAATAATAAATCATTATATAAATTAAATTGCTGTAGAAAGAAGTGTATTATCTATTACTAAAATTTTCAAGTAAGTAACAAAACAGCATGTTCAGCATAATTCCTTAATTGTTATACATAGGAATAACAATACGAATAACAATTGTTATACATAGGAATCCATTCATGTTCTAATTTTCCAGGCTTTTATGATAAATACCATACAATATGGTGGCTTAATAACAAGAATTTATTGGCTCCTGGTTTGGGAGGCCAGAAGTCCAAAATCAGCGTACCAGCAAGGCCATGCTTTCTCCCTAAAGTCTGTAGCATTCTGGTGCTGGTTTGCTGCACTCCTTGAGGTTCCTTGGCTAGAATCTTTACCTCCCATTACATGGCAATCTCTCTCTCCCCTCATAGTTGCTCTTCCTATTTTCCCTGGCTTTGGGCTTCTTCTTGTGTGTGGCCTCCTCTGAATAACTGTTTCCAACTTTCTTATGCTTATAAAGGGCTCCAGCAACACAGATCGAGGCCCACTCTGATTCACTTGGTCACAGCTTAACTGAAAATAACATCTTCAAAAGCTCCTATTTACATATGAGTTCAGACCCACTGGAACACAGATTAAAATTAAATGACTCCATACACACACTATGTCTTTTGTTGGAGCAAATAATTCAACCTACTACAACTGGGAAGTGTGTACTCCAGAATATTAACCATGGTTATTATATATGGATTGTTGGGGTTATAGATGTTTCAGAGTTTCTTCTTTGTTCTATCTACACATTTAAAAATGCCTACAGAAAACTCATAAAACCAAGGAGAGGGAGTTGCTTTGTTGTTTGTTTCCTTTTTAAATAGTGTTAAAAAGTATAAGCAATCCAAAATGGATCTTCTAAGGATTTGTAAATACAGCCTATCTCAAAGCAGAAAAAGTAAAATTTGTAAGTGAACTAGAATCACATAAAGGTCTGAATATTTTTTTCTCTTTATTTCTGTTACTCAGCATCTATGTCAAGTAGGAAAAAATCATTTCTCTCTGGACTCCAAAAGAGGTTTGTGGAATCACTACCATTTGCCAAGAGAAATTATTCCAAATAATTGTTAGGTTGACAATGAAAATCCTGGAGGGTAAATAAAAAATGCCACAATTCACCATTATGCTTGAGTGGAATTTGCAGACTGGAGGTAAGTGGAGTGTCCCTCTTTCAAACTCAAATAATATAAATGCTATTAAGCAACTTTACATCCACAAGAACACTGTCCTAAGCTTTGAGGAAACACAAAGCCCTGGCTGACTGGTGGCATACAGATGCAGCCAAGGAAATTCTCATCTGGAAGGCTTTTGGGAGTGAGGGTGAAGGATGGCATGCTAGAGGTGGAGAGTAGGGTTGTGGACCATACAGTTTACTCCCTTAATCTTAGCCAAAGGGTTGCAAAAAAGTGATCTGAAGATAGAATCAGTCCTGCAGTCATGTTAAGCACTTATAGCATTTAAAAATATGTTTGAAGCTTGTTTTAATTTCACTTCAGGCTTAGAAACTTGCAGCTAGCCCAATTCACAAATTTAAGTTATCTTTTCCTGCAGATAGAAGTTTTGATCCTTGTATCAGATCTAGCCTTGGATTCCTACTTGAAAGTTGATTATTGTTGTCAGTATATGCAGAGATCACTGCTTTTAGTGACCTATATGAAAGTGTTGTGCTGCTAAATTTTAATAATGGTAACTTCCACAATTCTCAGGAAATAGCTACTAGATAGGATTTCCTCCCAGACTTCTTTCTTAACTTTGTCCTGCTTCTGTTTATCTGCCAAGAACAAAAACAAAGAAATAAACAGTAGCAAGCCAGTGTTAAGGGAAAAGTCCAAACAAAACAACTTAGAGTCTCTCATGTTGGAAAGGTAGGTATAGTTTGTGCAGAACATCAATTGCCAGTATAAAGAACCCTGACATTATCCTGAAGATAATCAGGAGGACTTGATATGGAGAAATCAGAATAAAAAATTCCATTGTGATTTAAAATTCTATTAAAATCAGCCTCTAACTTTCAGAAACAGGACCTATTGATGAGTTCCTTTTAAAAGATGAATCTCCAGGCCTGGGGCATGAAATCGTGCCTGTCAAACAATTTCTGTCAGTCTCCAGATTACTAATGGGTGACTTGGCACCCTGGCTGATGGGCTGGCAAGAAAAGAGTGTGTGTCATCTCAGAGACCGCCACAGACCCATAGGGCAATGTGATTTGTTGCTTAAAAAAGGAGGCATCCCAACAGCGTCCCATCCTCTGCCTGCTGAGTCATCCCGCTCTGGTAGCTATTTAAACAGAAGCCTCCAGCAGACACACAATCAACACTCAACTCAGACAATATCCAGGCCTCCAGAAATCATGTATCCAGCTTGAATTCACCAGGACAAGTCCAACTTTAAAACAGCTTCCATCCTCTTTCCCCCATATTGTCATACTACGGTTTCTGACTTCTGGCTCCTTTCCTCCAACCAAGCCTATGCAGCCAGTACCTTTATGGTACCTTGGCGCTAAGAGGCAACCAATTCCTGTTTCAAATTTTCTTACTGCCACAGCGATTCTTTCATGTCAGCAGATACTGTTTGAGCACCTATCATGGGCTAGGCACTGCACTACAGGTAAGGGCTGTTTAAAGGGTGAAGACATATTCCTTGCCTTTAGGAGCTCACAGTGCGGTGGAAAACACAGGCAGGTAACCAGGCAACCACAACACACAAAATGATGGCTGCTCTGAGATGGGTAAGTACATGATGATGTTCTGGACATTGATTTTTATTTGGGTACCACTATTCTTTTCTCAATAGGCGTCACCCTCTGTTTATGGCCACCTGGAAGGAATGGAAGGGATGTGGGAGGTGTCAAAGGGATATGGGTAGATGGATATTTTAGAGGTGCGTTTCAAATCTAACAGTATATTCACATCTCCACTTGTCTGCCTACCATTGCCCTGCTTGACCTGGGTCTGTCTGGCTGTGAGAGCTATTTGTGGTTCTTTTCCCTGCCTATGCTGTAGGTGCTCCCTTAAGTGCGTCAGATGAGGACTACTTTCATATTTGGCTATCATCTATCAGCCACAACTGTCCTGCCCAGAAGATCTGGCTTTGGTTCTAAAGCCTGCTTCCTGGCTGGACTTTTCCCCGACTCTAATAAGGAACTTGACTCGTCATTTGGTATCACATGTGCTGCAGGTGCTGTTGATGAAATTGCTAAAGGAGCTGGATGTGATGGATGTCTTCCAGAAGGATGAGACTTAGCACTCCCATGTGTTTGTTATGTCCAAATGCTGTTCCTACTTCCCAATGGCAAGGTAATGTAAATAAAGAGAAAGGGCAATAGTTTATTTTAAACATCAAATATCAGCTAGGAGTTGTGCTAGGCACCACATAAAAGCCTTATTTAGTTCTTACAATAATATTATCTTATCTTAGAATCCTATTTTATAGAAAAAGGAAATTATGGCTCGGAGAGACTAAAAGACTTATCCAAATTCACACAGCTCTACACATTTTTGTTGAACTTGAATTTGAGCCTAGGTCTATGTGACTTTGAATCTTGTGTACTTTACACTATTAGACTATCTTATTGAAGAGCTATGGAATATTAAAATGGCAACAGGATTTCAGAATGCAGTCTGATTATCAGTCTTCCAAGAGTGATAAGGGACATATAGCCAGAGTCTCTGAATCTTTGTTCTGAAATATGATGCAAATCTCAACAAATTGGAATAGAAGGAAGCAACAAACATACTGTAAAATCTAGTTCATCAGATGAAAATATGGTTGCATATGTTTACATTCCCAGAACTTATAATATTGAAGAATTAAATACACACTGGGAAAAGGATAAGGGGGAAATATGCCTGTTTTTATGACTTGTTGATATCTATGGGGTTTTCCTTAAGCCTCAAACAATTTACAGCATTGCCAGCAGCATTCAGTACATTCAGAACAGGATCATTTCACCCACAGCTGATTGAGGCCATGCCTGGGACAGCACTGAGAAGGCCGTCCAGCAGACATGCCAGGGAGAGTAAGCCAGGGTCAGTGAGTGAAGACGAGAGCAGGGCCATTTAAAGCAACACGGTTTATGTAAGTGTGATCTAATTGCTTCCACTAGAAATAGGTCAGATTTGAGTCAAGAGAACTAGGGGCCTTAATGACACCAGTGAAATCAGACTGTGACTTTTCTTTCAATCCCTTCTGAGAATATGGCTCTATGATGAAATAATGATGTTTGGATTCATTCCAATTTGCCTTGTTTCCCACTCCCTTCTTGTCGCCTCATAGCTTGTAGTTAGTTTGCTTTTTTGTTGTGTTGTTGTTAAACACACTAATCTAAACAGGATATATCATATGACAGACTGAGATGAATTTACTAGTGGGAATAGGGAAAAAGGATGGGATAGAGAACTAGGTCTTTTTCGCCTCTCACGATTGTGATTCATTTCTGACTCAAAAGGAAGTGTGCCACCTACTGAATCACAAAAACCACTTCCTGTAGCTGTTTGGTTTCTTCTGGAGCGGCATCAGGCCAAGTACTGCCCTGCCCTGACCCTGACTGGCTTCTCAGAGCCAAGGCTTTCACAGCTTAAGGTGGTTTGGCCTCGGACGCTTGAGAACATCGTATATTAAATTACAAGTGTTTCGTTTCCTAGCAAGGAGTCTTTAGCAACATGGAAAAGAACATGTGTTATTTGCAAACCAAATGTATCATTACTCAATCTGAATATCCTTGTTTTTTCATAAGGTATGTATTCTGATGACCACTCCATCTGAATGTACACTGGCTTTCTTTTTCCTGATGGCAACTTGGACAGTCTGGAGGGTGGCATTAACCTGACGAGGCTTCAAGAGTACTCTTTAATTATTAAAACAACACTCGATTTGTAGCCACTCATTCAACATATTTTTTGAGCACGTACTTATCACCATGTACAGAGCTAGTTGGCTCTAAGGAATACAGTGACCAACAAGACTGTACAGATCCTGACCTCCTGCTGCTTGTGTTCTACACTGTATGGAAATTATACTCTTACCCACTAGAGGCAGGGGTCATGCTCTGTTCATCATGGGACCACATTATCTAGCACAGGGACTGATACAAAAGAGCCCATCAATATTTGTTTGTTAAATTAATAAAATGAAAGAAGAAAGAGAGAGAGGAGGGAGGAACAAAGGGAAGAACAGAGGGAGGCAGGGAAGGAAGGAAGAAAAGTCACTTCACCATCATATTTTGCTGTATTTGCAATTGAAGAACCAAAGCATCAAATCATTTGTTCTCTTCTGTAATGATAATTCCAAGTAGACTAAAGGTTTCTGCTCTGAGGTGGGTCTGGAGATTCTACAGTGCCTCAGGACTCATGTGGACTCTCAACCAGGGACTTTCTTGAATAAAGGAGGCCCATTCTGAGACCAGGTCAACACTAGAAGTTCTGAGAATCCCTTCTGAGAGTAAAGGGCTCTCTGTTCCCCTTCACAAAATGGATTAGAGTCCCTAATGACAGAGATCTCTTATACTTCCACTGGTCCATGCCCAACACATATGCCAAAGAATGGCCGCAAGTCTGTGTAACATTGAGCAAGGTATTTACCCAAGTCATAGAAGAGTTGTGAGGATTCAGTGAAACGTGGTACTTGGCACACAGTGGGTTCCTTGTGAATGTAAGCCATCACTACCACTAGTTCTTTTATTATCAATACTATTGCTACTTTTACTACTATGACTTAGGTTGCAGCTGCAATTTTTCCAGGGTATGACCAATGGTCTTAGGGTTAGTGATAGGATTCTACGGCTCAGTGTTTCTCAGCCTCTCTAAACCCTTCTTTTGACAGTCATAAACATCTCAGATTAGCCCCAGTTGAGAACTCTTGTCAAGAAAATATTGTATGGGGACCCAGTATAGCTCAGTAGTTGAGCACTGGCTTCACAATACAAGATCCTGGGTTCAATCCCCAGCCCTTGCACCTCCAAAAAAAAAAAAAAAAGAAGATATTGTCTAGGTTACTTACAATGTTTAATTTATGAGAACAATATTTTTTCACAAACATAAAATTATAATATTGACTGTTTTTAAAAAGTATATCTAACCCTAATATAAATAGGTTGTCTTGCCCTTGATCCAACATTAGTAAAAAGAAGAGGAAGAAAAAGACAAAGATGAGGAAGAGGAAGGAGAAGGAGAGAAATAGGAAAAGAAACAAAGTAAAGAAAAATCCCGATCAAAATCATTGAAGACTGTTGGAGGTTTTATTGAATTTTTCTTAAGTACTGCTGAAGTATTTATACTGTACCTCACACTACAAAAATTACTTAAGATCTTCTTTAAACCTTAACCACTTTCCCTCAGAGTTCCACTTTCTATAGAAGTTCCAACATCTCCCTTCATATAGATCCTTCCTCACTTAGATGACACTTTCTTCCCCTATATCCTCCACATTACCCCCAGAGTCTGTCCTTTTGTTTTCACAAAGATCAATTTAATCACCTCACAGCAGACCCAGTTCTTCCCTCCTATCATATCATTTTGGCACAGTAAAGGATAAGCAGCTAAACTAACTGGAGTTTTCAAAATCTAGGCATTATAATAGTTGTTCAGCCAAGAATTATGATAGCAGTGATGGCAAGCAAATAAATTATTTCACAAGAATGTTTTAGAATCCCAGCATTATTTTCAAACTTCTCTTCATGTCCAGTTTTGTTACTTGTTATGGGTTAAATTGTGAATGTGACCTGATTTGGAAAAAAAAAAGTCTTTGAAGATGTTCTTGGTTAAGATGAAGTTAAACTGGTTTAGAGTACACCCTAATCCAATATGACTGGTGCCTGTAGAAGAAGGGGAGAGTTAGATACATGCAGACAGACAGAGGGAACAATGCCATGTGATGACGGAGATGGAGAACACCAAGGATGTCTGGCAAGCCACTGCCAGAAGCCAGGAAAGAGGTGTGGAACAGATTCTTCACCTCAAGTTTCAGAGAAGCACGGCCCTGCCAACACCTTGTCAGACTTCTAGCCTCCAGATCTGTGAGACAATAAATTTCTTTTGTTTGCAGCTACCCAGTTTGTGGTTCTTTGTTATGGCAATCGTAAGAAATTAAGACATTATGTTTTTGTTTTGTTCATTTATGTTTCTCAGGTTCCTGTAAGAGTTCTTGGCATATATCAAAAGGTCAATAAATTTTACTGAATAAATAAATTAGTTTGAGAATTAACATTTCAAATAAAACAAAATAACCTTAGACTATTCTTTTCACTTTTTTTTTTTTATGCATCATGTGAGAGATAAATAGTTACATATATATGTCCACAGGAAAGAATAAAATTTTCTGTCATTTTTATTGTCACTTTAGGTCAAATGTCACAGAAAATTATATTGAACTCTTGACCAGTCTATCTATTTTTTCCATTGGAATATTGGCCCAAGTAAGAAATAACATCAAGGAAAAAAGTTTTTGGCAGAAAAACCTCCTCTCTAAATTCTTGTGTGTTTTGTTTTGATTTTGCCTTAGTGACTAGAGGCCAGTTTCAATCCACTGAAGCACAGATTCCAAATTTTCAATCTGGTTTTCTTGAATACTGACTTACTGCCAAGAATGAGGCAACAACACAACATCATCACCAACACACACACACACACACACACAGTCCAGGGCATATTCTAGTGACTTGCAAGCATCCCCCCAGCCCCCACTAATATTTACTTTCAAAATCATGCTTTATTTTTTTTCCCCATACTGATCCATTCCCTATATCCTAGACAGTTCTCATGAAATTTTTGTCCAATACACTGGTCAGTGTTTTCCTGACCCAAGATATCATAATTGAATCATTTATTGACTCAAGATAAGTATCCTCTTCTTATCCTCTTCTTTTTTGCTTCCTTTAAAATATTTAATTTTAATGTCATTGGGAGCAGAGTAATCACTATGACATAAAGTTATTATTGAAGAAACATGCCTGTTTTGTCTTGTCTCATCAAAAAGGAGCTAAATATTCTTGGCAGCCCCAAAAGAATAACATGTCTAATGTGGTGGAGGGACAGTACCCTAAAGAGAGTGTGGCATGATGGACAGCCAAAAACACAGGTGTGTTCAAGTAATATGAGCAGCAGATTTGGATGAGGCCCATCTCTACTATAAGATTTTGGGCAATCCATTTAATCTCAGCTATGGCAAAGAGATATCAACATTTGTCTAATCATTTTCTAAATCTCTTTATTAACGCTGACTGTATCTGTTGTTCCATGAAACTCTAAATCCCCAAATAGTCTTTCTCTGTTATAGCCAGGGTCTTCATCACTGACAGAGACGTTCACCAGTTTTTTTGGCTTTTCTAATCCTGGCGATAACCACACCTCCAAGGGAGCTTTTGGTCAGGAGCTAACAATGGCATTGGAGGTCATTTGTACTATTGGTAAGTAAGAAAGAATTATTTGAAAGGAGAACATGATTCAACCACCAATCACATATTTTTAATTTGGACCTAGTAACTTTCCTGATAATTATATAAGCACATATTTGTTAAGTTCTTATTACATGCCAATCCCTTTTTATGCAATGCCTCACTTAATCCTCATAGTAATCCTTTGTGATACGGTATCAGGGTGTTTAACTATAAATTACTGAAAATACAACTCCCACTGACTAAAACAATAGGGACATTTGTTGACACACATAATAATTTGTTGATGAATCCAATAGCTCCATATTCTACCAGGTTCCCAGGTTCTGTCTCTGTCCTACGATCCAGTGTTGTATCCCTCCTAATGCCAATTGCCTTCTGTTTGTAGGACGGCTGTCAGCCGAAAACCTACTTTCTTATTTATGTGTAGTAGGGGAGGGAGGGTGTCCTGACCCCCCATAATGAAAAAGGTAAAAAAATTCCTTCTCCTCTTTATATTGGCCTAACTTTAGTCTCCTGCTCACCTTGAAACATTAGCTGGAGGAAGGCATAGGTGGGTGGTAAGAGCAGATGTTATAACGTAATTGACTACTGTGCAGCTTCCTGAACCTGAACACTGAAGGATAGCATTATCTTTATTGATTTAGATGAACTGGAATTCAGTCCTGGAGCTGGGGCAATTCCCTGAACCACATTGCTTTTTATACAATGAAAGAGATGGAAGATTGACTGGCTGAATTTTGGGAAACTAACTATAATGTGCCCTACAGGTAAATGCTGCTAATTCCTACTTTGCAGATGAGGAAATTGAGAAGGGGGGAGGGGTAAATAATTTGCCCAGGATTACAATTGAACCTAGGCAGTCTATCTCCATTCTAACAATGTAATTAACTCCTGTATGCATTTCTTGAAAACTTATGATGATTAAGAGGAAATCCAAAATAAGAGGAGGGTGTTTAATTGAAAGACCACAGCACTAGGCCTCAAGAGATCAAGGTTCTAATCTTGCCTCTTCCATTTACTATCTGTGTCATTTATGAAAATGGGAATAATAAAGCCTACTTAGTGTAGTAATAGCAATTACTAAAATAGAAGCTGCTCAAAAAAGCATGCAACATGGCATCACCTGAGAACTTACCTAGAGAGCCAAATACTCAGGTCCCACCCCAGACCCACTGATTCAGAAACTCTTGGGGTGGGACCCAGCAATAAGTACTTTAACAAGTCCTCCAGGTGAGTCTGATACTTGTTAAAGTTTGAGTACCTCTGGTCTAACACATGACCTCTTAATAAGGTTTTATTTGTTGTTATATTTCAAAAGACAATGAACACATTGACTTCTCTCTCCAATAGTTCACAGTCTAGGAAAAGAAAGACAAAAGCTCTTTCATTAAGGACCATACTGATTAATAAAATCCCAATAGAGGTTGAATGTGCTTTGAAGGCTAAGAGTGAAGTTGAACTTACTTCCAACAAGATGAATTTCAGAAGGCTTTATAGATTAGATGAGAAATAGAAAAAATATTAAGAGCTGTAAGTTAAACTTCCAATGGTTACTGCCAAGTTGTATCTGGAAAGTTACCTTTAAATATATCAATACAAACTAACAAATTAGAGATTTCAAAGTGCATGGGATCAAAAATCCGTTAGAAGTCAGAAGATGAGTATTTTAGTCTTGATGTTACACTTACCAGGTGGTTCTCACCGTCCCATTTCATATAAATAAGGAAAGAAGGTGTTCTAGATTGCTAATTCTTAACTAGGGGAAAGAAATGGAGCTAGGGTGTGTGTAGAACTAAAGATTCCACAGAAGGGTGTGGGCATATTCTGGTTAAGAAGCACTAGACTAAATGGTCTCTAATCTGTGACTGTAGCTTAAATCATAATCAAACATCAAGTTAACACATTAAGGAAACATCTAAATGTTATTAAAATCCATAAGCCAATCTCTGCCTTTTTTTTTTTTTTTTTGGCTCACATCTCTGAATGTGCTCCAGTAGTACCTGACCACTAATTAATCAAAGGGAAACATCTGTAATATGTAGCAACTAAAATGTTACCTTCCTTTCATGGATCACAGAGTTCTTGGCAATCACTTCCATACCGGACTAGTGAGTGTTGTTCTCATTTTCCAGATGGATAAACAGAGGCAACATGGGGATAAAGGTCTTGCTCAGTGGCACTCATTTCAGTCACTAAATGAAACACAATAGATGCCAGTCTTCTCATGCCCCAACAATAAAGAGCTTTCAAACTCTTGCAGTCAACAAGGATTTTTGGAAAGATTACACAGGCTGAAGAGGCATGTATATGGATGACATCCACAAATAGGAAGAAAATCAATCTGAAGCTAAGTGTCTAACCTTGCTGACTCTTAACAGTATAGTTAAAAGAAAAGTAAAGTTTTTGTAATAAAAGTCTGAAAAAAAAAAAAATTAACTCTAGTTACTGAGTGCTATTTCTACACAGCAAAACAAGGCCAAAATTACTCTTCAAGTTATAATTCATATTTCTTGATAAATTGCATGACTGAACCATTCATTTGTTCAAGAAATACATATTGAGTGCCTTCTACGTTCCATGCACTCAACTCCTATGGAAATACAACAACGGCCAAGGCAGAAAATAATAATAGAAGTAAAAGCTAATATAGTAGATAGTAATAATTGCTGAATAAAATGTGTATGTGAATCTCATTGAGAACTGTCTTTGGGGATGTAGCCACTGATTATAATTTAACAGCTAATCTAACTTGAAATTCTCAAGTTTCAGGGTTCTCTAATAGAAAAACTGTTGGGGCTGCCTCTTGCTGGCAACTTGCCAATGAGAATGGACTTCCGTTCATTACTATTATAAAGGTGTCAGGACTGACAACATTGTGACTTTTCTACTATGTTTTTTTAAATTACTAGGACAAATTCTTTTAACTTTGCTTCTGGAAGTCATATCAATATAAAAGACATGTCATCTTAATATTGTTTTAACAACAACAGCAACAAAACCTGTTCCTTTCAACTGTGCTTGAGATGGAATAATACTAAAGACAAAAGCACATTTAAGAAGAACTTTCATTGGTACATTCATTCCATATACATAATTATTTATATTTTATAAATATATATAAAGATCAAATGTTTTGGGGGTTTTAAAAAACATCTCTATTAGTCTTTTTAAATGTCAACTTACTCACTCTGATGATGCCTTCAAGAGATTAGGAAATCTTTTAAGACAAAAAGTGGGAGGGAGTGTTTAAGGGGTAGAGTGATGCAATATCCCTTAGTGTACGTGATTTCACAATTTGTTTTTCATTCTGTTTGGACTTCCAAAAAGGAAGACTCTCATATGTGAACAAGCACAGGACCTGAATTTTAAAACACTAGAAACAAAATTGCAGTATTTTAAATATATACATTCATATTCTTTGATGGGATGCTGGCTGGAAGTTCCATTGCCTTCTGAGAAATATAAATTTTCTCTGACAAATTTACTAGCTTGTTTCATTTGAACACATGAAACATAAACAAAACTTAATAAGAAAACTTTATGTCTTTTCCAAGGTCAAAGATGGAACAAGTAAAGGGAAATTCAGTTTTCCTTATTCTACAGTGTTCATTATGCATGTATTCAGTATGCTTATGGAGAATGCAAATCTCTTAAGATTATGAAAAGATGTAGCAAATTCTCAGAAATAGAAGATAAGCTGATTAACTTGTAAAGATGTACAAGGACAGTTATTAACCCCTTATATTCCCAGATTTAAAATTTAAACTCTATGTGTTCATGTTAAGAAAAAGTCCGTGTAATTATAAACAAGAAAACAGGTCCTGTTCTTTCATGTTCTGTTGGGGATTGAATCATGCCGCCCACAAAAGGCAGGGGTCCTAACCCTTGGCCCTGTGGGTGTGAACCCATTTGTAAATAGGACCTTCGAAGATGTTATTAGTTAAGGTTGCCCAAACTGAATGAGAATGGACTTTAATCCAATAGAGATGAAATCTTTATAAGCAAAGGAAATTGGACATGGAAAAAAAGCCATGGCATGGAGCCAGAAGCCAGAAGTCAGGGGTACTGGAAGAGAAAGGAGACAATATTGCCATGTGACAGGAAAGTCAAGGAACCCAAAGATTGCTGGCCAGTCAGGATGCTACCGACCCCAGGAGGAAGCAAACCTGTAGCCTCTGAAACTGTGAGCCAATAAATTTTGGTTGATAAGCTAACTCCTTGAGTATTTGTCTTAGCAGCCTGGAAACTAAGACATTCCACAAGCCCAAACACCTATGAGACTCTCTGGGGGTTCTTATCAATTAACCTACTTCACTCTTTCCAAGTTTCTGTGTGTTTTCCAACTTTGGTTGAGCATTTCTGGTATAGTATAGATATCACAGTGAGGAGAAAAGAAAAAATTTAAAGTTATGAAGTGGAATTAAGAATAGTAGTTATAAAATATAATTGTCTGGAAATGACAGAGTTAGAGGCAGGTTGGTCAAATGAAATGCATAGTTGGTTTGAGGTCAGGATATGGTTAGAATTTATATCTATTGGGAATTTATTTGGTGGCCTTTTGCTAGTTAATTTAACTTTCTGTGACTCCTGATTTTAAATGAGGCTAAAAGAATAGAGACATGAATGTATTTCTAAAAGTAAAATTTGCCAATTAAATATAAAGTGGAATGAATAGATTATCTGGAAATAAAATGCAAATTGAGTGTTTTGCTGCCAGTGGCAGAGGCAAGGCCTTGAGACAATCTTTACTATTATAATTATAGAAACCTTCATGGTATAGTTTCTCAATATTCTTAGATTTTTCTCTTTACTATATCACATTGTATTAATGGGTACTACAAACATGTTTAATTACTTCAAGTCATAGTCAAGTCTTCCATATAGATTAAGAATTATACTACCATATAACTGTGACCTTATCACACTAATTTAAATCCTATGCAGTTAACAGTGTGAAAAAAGACTGCTACCATACTAGAATTGCTATGATGACATGATAAATCACGTGGTAGTAGCAACCTATTCTATGACGTTTTAAGCTTCTTAGAGCAGGTATAGTACTAAAAATAAAACCCTACCTCCCCTAAAACTCTTCTAATCCCCAAGACCATTATTTTCAAAATAAATGTTGCATACATTTCTTTCATTTCTTGCTAATCCAAAAGTGCACTTTACAAAGTGCACAAGTCATTACCAGATAGTAACTTAAGCAAAGGAAGAAATCTGTCTGGCTGAATAACTTGTCAGCAAGGTCTGAATCACAGAAGGTCTCTGATGTATCCTCTTGGTCCAGAAAGTAGGAGGCTGGTGGTCCAGTGAGCCAGGAATTGCCTGGCAACATCAACATCCTGGCTGTTGCTCAGGGTAGGCTGAATTTTTTGGCTTTTGCTTCTGAACTAAAAGTTCAAGTGTGAAAACCAGGATTGAAGCCTTGCCTCTGCTGGAGCTAGGATACCCCCAGTTCAGCCAGAAGTGAGTTTGAGGGTGGAGCGACCCAGCATTCCAGGAGTGGCACATTTCAGCAGGAGGTATGCCAGGGCTGTGACCCAACTACAGAGCTGGGCTTACCACACATCCTTCACTTCAGTAATATACTGGATTTCTGGGCAACTGGGCAGAGACACTGTTGAAACAGAATCAAGAACTGACTTACATGCTGAATCTATTATCTCAGTTTTGGGAGGCACATATTGGTTAAAAGTCAGACCGTGGCCTGGAAATTTCATACTTCCCTCTGCACAGCAGGCCTGAGAGCTTCTCCTGTACCCTATTTTTTCATCTTTTGTAACGAGTAAAAAGCTCTTGTTTCCCCCTTGGCTTTCCATAATCAAATGCATCTACAGCCGAGGCCCCCATACCTGACTCTGCATCAAAAGGAAGGAAATACCGCCCAACCTACACTTCTGATATGACCTATTCTTTCATAAGGCTGGCATTTGATTTTCTCTTTAAGAAGTATATATTTTTAATAAAACTACCATGAAAGACTATACTCTTGGAAAAAAAAAAAATTAGAACAGCACAGAATTATATAAATCAAAGGGTAAAACTCTACCTCCCCAACCTTCTGCACCCCCACTCTCTGGAAATAATTACTGTTAACATTTTTGTGTGTGTTTTTCTGGCCTTTTTCTAAGCATATATAAATATATATTTAAGTAGGTAAGTCTATATGCTTGTTTTGGGGATTTTGTTTTATTTTTTACAAAAACTGGGTCTCGGTATCATCTTTATCTCCTTTATCTTGATGGCAGGTAGAGGCTGTGTCCAGTTACCTTGCCTTCTCCCTCCCCTGTCCCTGGGACTTACCCTGTCCTCCAGCTCTGAGGGATAACATGGCAGAGGAGAGCTTTCCAGTGTGGCATCCAGGGCACAGGCCTGCAGCAGGGCCATGGCTCCCAACACAAAGAACATCTGGTTTTCAAATACAAGCCCTGCATCCAAGACTCATGTACTTGCATGTCAGGGCCTAATACTGTCCAGCATCCAGATTGGTTTATCCAGCTTGTGGATAATATATGAGTGAATTTGTGATTCCTGATTCAGCTGGAAATTTGAATGATTTAACTGCAATGAATTGGAATGAGACTTCCCAGTGGCTAAAATTTTATGTTTCACATTTGTACTGCTTTTAGCACAAAAGGCAGTTATGATGTGTGTGAAAAATGGTAGCCTGATTAGCTGTTCACAAACAGAGTGCTTTTAACACATTTTAATTGCTTTTTTGCTAAAGAAGGTGTGATAGCAAATCATAAAAGTATAGCATCCCCTGGCTGGTGAGTTCCATTTCATCAGCATGTAATATGTCCTGAATATTGGTGAAAAGGGAGTAAAAGACAGACTCATATTTAGGGGAAAGTAGAGGTTAAGATCTTGCTTTCATGAAACACAATTATAAAAAATTATGTTTGCATACAAATATACAGATCTCTGTAGAGAAATAATGTGAAATACTGTTTTGAGATAATGTCTGAGGTTTTTCTTTCCTACATTTTTCTTGTTTTCCCACAGCAAGCAGTAGGTTAGTGGAATATAAATTGAAGTGCTCAATAGCTTTTCTGAAGGCTAAGGTAATAAGATGGAATCATCTTGAAACCAACACTTACAAGAGAAGAAGGGGATTTTTAATCTCTGAAGGATCCAGAGTACCAAATTTCTATCATAAAACACGGAGTAGGTAAAATGCCTAGTTTTCCCGTCACTAAGAAAGGCTATGGAAGTTTTTCCAGCTCAAAGGAGGGTGAGATTCAGAGGGAGACTTGACTAGTGCCTGCACATTGCCTGGATCACAGGGAGGGGCCAATAGAAGCCCCAAAAAGATTTAGGAAGATTGGAGACAGAGTGCATTGGGGGGGAGGGGGGTTGCCTTTATTCTTAGAGATTAGCCTAGGGAAACCCCCAGCCATTCAGAGAAACAAAGCAGCAATGGATGAAGGAGGATCTAAGGTGGGCAGAACTTAGAGGGCCCCCACCCCAACATAGGACAAGAGAGCATCCATCAGATCCCACTGCTCTGAGGAGAAAAACCTCAGAGCTGGTGTGGCTGAGACCAGGGGGAGTAAAGAAGCCTGGGATAGGAGGCAGAGGACACAGAATGCCTGACCTGACTTCTGGATTATGTGGACTGTGAGCACTGGCAGTGGAGGCCAAGGGGGCCAGTGGCCTTGGCTCCACTTCAACAGACTCCAGCAGGGATAAAGGGTGATTGAAGACCAAGAGCCCCATTCCCTCCTGACGTCAAGATGATATATATGCCCCACTTACCTTCTCCCGCTGCTATCCCACCCCAAGGAGAAAGAAAGGCAAAGGCAGAGAAAGAATAATATTAAGTTAAGTCTGAATTACCTAAAAGAGACTGCGTTTTTCAACTGGCACAATGAGGTTTTCCACTGGCAGCAGAAATGAGGGCTCTTGACCAAGGCTAAGGTCAGTTATAGAGAAACAAAGCTGCCTGTTAGCATACCTGAGTCTGTGTTTTTCATTTTCATGCCCACTATATATGCACACATACACACATGCATGACTAAACAAATGTCTGTGTCTGTGTCTTCTTTCATGTCACAGGCCTTGGAGCCAAACAGACTTAGACTTGATTCTTGGCTCATCCACTTAGCTGGATGTTGTTGTGAGGGGTAAATGAGATACAGAGCTTGGCCCTTAATAAATGTCATTTATCACTACCATGATAATAAAAATAATAAATATTATCATTATATGTTTGCTTATTTGACCATGAGTCTAAACTTTTGAATCTGGATTCAATTACCTGTTTTATACATTGCATGGTACATCCAGCTACCAATATTGTAAATGCTTAGAGCCTAAGGGGATATTCATGCACATACAGATCTCTAAGGTCAGTGTTTAAGGTACACTCCCCTTTTTATTTTTTTATTTTTATGTTTATTTTTGAGAGTTTGCTTTTCAGGAAAGAATGTGTGCCTCTAGATCTGTGGACATTCAAGGTCAAATCCCATTTGAGCCAGGATAGAAATCTAAATTTTAAACTGGGGAACTGGGATAGTCTGTTCCCCGTGCCCACCCCCTATCCCTATCACTTAGATGGATGTATGTTGGGTGGTCCAAGGTCCACATTTGGTTTCCTGTTGACTGATCTCATCAGAGCCTTACCTTAGCACTCACTGATAGGTACAACTGCACACATGGCATCCCATCCAAGACTTTTGTAGTTTCAGTAATTTCATTAATGCAAGAAAGACACTCCCCCTTTTTTTAATTTTTAAAGAATCTGTAGATTACATAAATGTTGCATAAGAAATATAAAAGTTCCCATATGCCCCCGCCCCGCCCCCTGCAACACTTTCCCACATGAACAACATCCTATATTAGTGTGGTACATTTGTTACAATTGATGAACACATATTGAAGCATTGCTACTTACTGTGAACTATAGTTTTCATTATAGTTTACACACTGCCCTGCACAATTTTATAGATTATGGCAAAATGCATAATGGCATGTATCCATCATTGCAATGTCATGCAAGACAATTCCAATGCCCCCAAAATGCCCCATATTGCACTTATTCTTCCCTCTCCCTCCCCTCAGAACCTCTGGAGACCACTACCTTTATATCAATGATAAAAGATCTTTCATTACTAGAATAATAATATTTCTATAATAGAACAATAATAGAACAATAATAACTCTACTTTAGTCCATTGTTCTTTCCCCAATCGTGAGAATTTTGGAATGGTGGTGCCTCTAATTGAGAGGGAGTTTAGATCCCATGGGGCAGATGGATGGAACTAAGCAAGAGCCCTTATTAATGTCAAAGGACAAATTGGAGTCAAGTTTGTAGACTACAGCATTTTATTTGGGACACCAAAATTTTGCCACAGGAAAGGAAGCCAAATCACTTGCAAGAACAGAAGTAGTTTCAGGCTTCCAGGGATGACAAATGAGTTTTACAGACAAAAAATAAAAAAATAAAAAAGAGGAAAAGAGGTTAGCTTGATTCCTATGGATTGGATGAGGGTTTGTCTGCCTTATAGGGGTTGGTTTTTGGCAGGTGGGCTTTGTTTGTATTGGGTCAAATGTAGTGAAGTAGGAACTTAGTTGGCTATTTGGGTCAGCTGCCTTAGTGGGGATTTCAAAGTTCAATAGATAGCAAGAGGAAACTCAAAAGGGAGTTCAAAGAGGAAGTAGAACATAGGTGTTTTACTAATTTATTTATTTATTTATTTATTTATTTATTTATTTATTTATTTATTTATTTATTTACTTATTTACTTATTTACTTATTTATTTGCTTTGAGGGGTCCCCAGGTCTTTCTCTATATAATTTTATCAAAAATAACCAGATATTTACTATATTTCAACATTTCCCATGTGGTTACAATATCTACCACAAAGTATGTGGGGCTTTCTGAGAGATTGCAGTAGCTAAAACAACCAAGATGCCTCACTGTGCCTCTGACCTAAACATCCTACACCTCTTATTCAAGGGGGGTTGGTCAATCCTGGTCCCACCTCCTCCCACCTCCTAATTCTATCAAGATGCAAAACCTGCAGGAATCCCTGCCCCCAGGAAATAAAACAGCACAGCCATAAGATCTATGGCCTTTGCTGTATTTGGCAGAAGAGGTCAAAAGTCTTTGATCTCTGGATAACCTCAAATAAAGTATCTAGTCTCTCTCTCTCTCTCATTAAAAAATAAAGACAAAAATTTGTTTGAATATAAATACCTGTACCTAAAATATAAATATATCATTTTTACTACAGTAGTAGTTTATTCTTCTACATCTCAAGATAAGTCTGAAGAATTTTATAATTTTAATTTTAAAAATTAGTTAAATCCCATCTTATTCATAAGAAAATCAACAAAGAAACTTCTTAATTATTTATCTTGGGTACCACTAATATTTTGAAGCCTGTATGGTTTTTAAATTTTTTTTTTTTAATTTTTAAAGAAGCTTTAAATTAAATAAATGTTATATAAAAAATATAGGGGATTCCCATATGCCCCACTCCCTCTCCCTCTCACACTTTCCCACATTAACATCATCTTTCATTAGTGTGTTACATTTGTTACAACTGAACACACATTGAAGCATTGCTCCTAACCATGGACTATAGTTTACGTTATAGTTTACACCCTGCCCTGCACAATTTTATAGGTTATGACAAAATATATAATGGCCTGTATCCATCATTGCAATGTCATGCAGGACAATTCCAGTGTCCTGAAAATGTCCCCATATTACACCTATTTTTCCCTCTCCCTCCCCTCAGAACCTCTAGAGGCCGCTGCCTTTACATCAATGATAAAAGTTCTTCATAGCTATAATAATAATGTCTATAAAAGAATAACAATAAGTCTACTTTCATCTATTGTTCATTGCCTTATTTTGAGAATTTGGGGATGCTGATGCCTACTCTGTTTCTAAGTGAGAGGGGGCTTAGATCCCATGGGGCAGACAGATGGAACTATCTTGCTTGCAGTTGCCGACGCTCTATTCCTTGGGGTGGGCATTGTTCATCATATTCTCTTTGTTTGTTTTCCTGAGTGAGTCCACTGGACTGGAGAATAGGTGTTGCAACTCTGCTGAGACACAGGGCTCAACCAGCATATGAACAGACCAAACTAGTCTCTGACTCAGTTAACTTATCTATAAAGGAGGGCTAATGACATGCCAGTTTGTCTCAAGGAGTATTACATGTTGAAGGAATCTATGCACTTCTATACAAATGCTGTGATTATCATTTAACAGCACTGGTTTTATTCATATGGTGAATCAGTTTTTTTATTTGTTTACTACAACTGTTCCTTATATTAATGTAAAGTGTAGATATTAGCATTTTAAATGTGGGCATCTAGATTTTATTCAAGAGTGCATCTCTGACCCTCTTACCTCTATATCCTGGAAAAACCAACCCTTTACCATGGGAAAGGTGGTTCTCTCCTAGGAAATGTGGAGTTTAGAGGCTGCAAGTGTGACCAGATAGAAGGCAACTGATGTCAACAGCCAGATGGTCAGCTGAACTAGGTTGGCCCTCATACACATCTTTCATTTCATCTGATTATCTCATTTAAAAAAAAGGTTGCATGTAGATCAGCATTTGGTAAATAGCAAGCAGAACAGTTTTTCTCACATTTACTAAAAAGAATAATTGCTTCTTGGCATGCACATATGTTATCAGAGTACTAACAAGTTCCTATAGTCTTCAGAACTCATCTAAAAATTTGAAGAGTAATTCTTTAGCCATATGTATAAAAGCTTATGTTGTGTACACTTGTGGAAGAATCACATACAAAATTACAAATGATCATTTTTAACTCTAAAGGCAATTCTCAGACACTTGAAACCATGGAAAAGATTCTTTTTTTTTTTTTTTTTTTTTTTGCCATTACTCAGGTTTCCTCAGAGTCTGTGGAATTGCTGAGGAGACTTTAATAAGCCCTGGTCTACTAGGACGAATGCCAGTTTTATACTTTGGTCTGGCTATGGTAAATTCCAGAGTAGATCTAAGAATATCTTGGTTTGGGACAAGTGATTAGATCATCACCATCATCATGTTTCTAACATAGATCCCTTCCTTTGATATTGTTTCTTTCTCACAGAGGGCTCTTGGAAAGGCCTTCATCCCCTTAAAAGCTGCCCTCCCTGACTTAAGACCTGAGAGATAAGAAAGCCAGGCCAAGTGGAGTCAAAGTCTGCTTGGCTCCACAAGATGCCTGACAAGAACCTTTCCTGGGCTTAGAACCTTTCCATAGGCAACGATAGCTGTGCTGTACTCTAGAATTCCTCTCTTAACTTTGCTCCCGAAATTAGACTACAGACTCCTGAAGGCAGGAGTCCGTGACTATTCTTTTATGTATTTCATGGGCATTTGATATAGGTCCTTTGTGAGCTAAACCTTCAGAGATTCTCCTGCCCTCAGACTGTCCAAATCATAATTTGAACTGAAGGAAGGGAGCCAAGTATATTTTTCCTGAGACAGGAGATGCAAACTGTATTATTAGTACTTGTCTGACGGAGAGAATATATTTTACATTCTTCTATTTTTTCTCAATAAACTTCCTACAAAGGCACCCCTTTTACCCCTGTGTGTTCCCATATTTATGTTACTGGAATCTTTACTGGGGACTCACCTTTTCACTGGCTTAGAATTGGTGAAGCATAGCAGTACTTGGAAAAACTTTTCAAAACTAGAGAATAAACTAATTTATCTATTCAACAAACACGCAATCTACTATATTTGCTATTGAATTACACTCAACACCAATAAACTCAAACTAATAAAACAATACCATTCTGAATATTCTTTAATAAAATAGATACCCCTAAAATAGGAACATTATAGGGGAAAGAGAGCAGGTTTTGTAATCCTGTACTATGTAAACAAATTCCTTGGTGTGAAATTCTGGTTAAAATATTTAACTTTTCTCAGCCTGGTCTATTTCTCTATAAAATGAGGAATGTAGGAATAAGACTGAATAGCATTGTGATTGAGACATTAGGTTTTACTGTAATTTAGACAGATCTAGACTTCAATCTAATTCTATTCTACCTACTTGCTGAGTACCCTTAGGTAAGTTACTTAAACTTCCTATTTCCTAGTTCCCTTATTTGTAAAAGTAGGAATAATACCACTTCCTTCACAAAGTTGTTGTTACAAGGATTAAATAAAAGAATGTCTATAAAGTGCTTAGTACAGTGTCTGGCTCATAGCCATACTCAATGAACTACAGTCTTTTAAAAAAGAAATCCTGAAAGAATTTTTGGGATAATAAGGTGTAAACACATTCATTTTTCTCAAATGAAAAAGTAGAAATCCAGAAGCTAAAGAACTTGCCAAAAGTCACTAAATCAATGTTTTTGTAGTGTATAGTCCCACAGATTTTATTAGATCTATGATCTGGGCAAAGTACTTCCTCTTTATGATTTAATCTCCTACTTATCAAGTATATGGAATATTAACTAGGTGATCATGAAATTTCTGTTCATATAAAAACGTCAATGATTGTATTGCTAGTTATTGAACTCCTTATATGTTCCAAGCATGCTTCTAGATATTGTAGTGCCACAACAGGCACATAAAAACAGGCCCTAATCTCAAAAGGTCTACAATTTAGTTGGGGAGACATTTGTATAGACATTTGTGAAACATACAAACCATTGGTATAGCCACATGATACCGTCAACGTTCGAGTGTCAAAAGGACTAGACATTGGGAAGTGGATGTGGCTCAAGTGATTGGGCTCCTGTCTACCATATGGGAGGTCCAGGGATCGATTCCTGGGGCTTTCCGATGAAGGCAAGCTGGCCTGAGCAGAGAGCTGCCCTGCATGGAGTGCTGCCCATGTAGGACTGCTGGCCCATGCAGGAGTACTGGCCTGAGTGGAGAGCTGGCGCAGCAAGATGACGCAACAAAAAGAAACACAGATGAGAGACAATAAGAAATGCAGCAGACCAGGGAGCTGAGGTGGCACAAGAGATTGAGTGCCTCTCTCCCACTCTGGAAGGTCCTGGTGCTACCTAAAGAGAAGACAAGCAGACACAGAAGAACACACAGCAAGTGGACACAGAGAGCAGACAGCAAGCACAAAAACAATGGGAGGAGGGGGATAAATTAATTAAAAAAAAAAAAAGGACTAGACATGGACAATGAATGGGTGTTATATGATACTGAAGACAGTGAGATCCATTTGGCTTGGGGTTTTAGTAATGTCTTCATAGAGAAAGTAGGGCTTTACCTAAGTGTTAAGATTTGAGTTGGATTTGGGTACACAGATAGAAGAGGGGATTGTGTGCCTTGTAAAATACATAATCTTGTGTCTTGCCTGCACAAAAGTACAGAGGTGGAGATAAGTACCACATGTGGAGTGTTCACTTAAGCACTGGCAGAATCATTTCTTGCATCTAACTTAGCCCTCTCAGTGTGAACTTGTTTTCACAAGTTGCAGTGGTGCTTATGAGTATGTGTGTGTGTGTGTGTGTGCATCTATCCACACTCATGTGTCAGAACTCTTGACTTTATATTTTGACCTAGGAAACAATACCAAGACCTCGTGACTCCCCATATGTTCAAAACCCAGAAAAGCAGATGTCATCTTGTTTCCTCTTGCTTTTGCCCTTCACCCCAATTCATTAGCTTTTTCTGGCATTTCTTCCTCTAACATATTTAGGATCCATCCACTTCTTATTTCCATTGCTACCCACCCACCCCAATATCAGCCTTAATTATCCCTTGTTGTACCTCTGCTCCAGGCTTCCCAATTCCATTCCTGTCCCCTGCAATCCATTTTTCCCACAGCAGTCCAAATATTTTTCCAACAATATAAATCAAATCTTGGAACTTGCTGCTGAAACTTTTCAATGACTGCCAGTTTTCTTAAGAAGATAATCCAAACTTTTTGCCATGGCTTGCAAGGCTCTGCAGGAGGCCCCTCTGTTTCTCAGACCTCATGTCATGTTAATCTTCCCCTCATTTTCTGTTTGAAAATGCCGAGGTACTTCCAGATGCAAGGTCTTTGTGTTTGCTGTGCCCTTTGCCTGAGACATTAATCCCCTGCTTTGTGTAGCCTTATCACCCTACAAATTTCAGCTTAAATGTCACCTCCTCAGAGAAGGCTTCTTTGATCTACTATCTAAATAATTTCTCCCTCAGCTATTATCTAAGATGGCACCCTATGAATTTTTCTTTCTAGCATTTATACTTATTGAATTTGTTAACTTTTGTAAGGTTTGGTCTCCCTTCCAGACTCAGGCACTTTAATCAGAGCCTCATTTCTCTTGTTCATTGTTCAGTCTTCAAGATCTAGTACTGGAGATTGCTGAGATTATTGCATGAATTAATGAAATGAAATGAAGTGAAAGAAATGAAAAACCATTATAGCAAATAAATTTCCTCATAAAATGCAGTTACTGTAGTGATCACATTCACCTTCTGCTTCTGTAAATCAGAACGACTTTGTCATTTACAAAGTAGTTGCTTTCTTTTGTAATAAGTTAGAAAGAAAATTTTTTTATTATTATTATTTCAAGAGAATCACTGTCACCTCTTATGAGTAAGTAGTTCATAACTGCTTGGAGAGGTTGATAGGAAATTGGCTGTTAGCCTCTATCACCAGCTAAGCTCATCAGCCTTACAGCTGGAAAGGACAAATTCTTATCTCAGCAAAATAAAATTAAAGGACATATGTTATATCCACTCAGCCTCGTGTCTACTACCTACTACTCTGCCAAGGAGCCCTTTCTGAGGATGGGAGAGGAAGGCTCTTGCCCGGCTATTTTGCATCACTTACTACATTTCTGACCAGCTGATCATTGCAGGCATTCTCTTCAGACTTTCCTTGTTTCTTTTTCAGCTTTCCTCTCATCATCAAAGAATATTAAACAGTTGCCCAGGTATTTTACAATCAAGTTCAATAACAGCCACAACAGGATACAAGCTTTCCTTTACTGAAGACTGTTTTAAAAACTGTTAAACCTTTTACAGGAATCATCTCATTTAATCCTGCCTACAAGCCCATGAAATAGTGATTATCTTCTCAGTTTTACCAATGAGAAATCTGAGACTTAGAGAAATTAAGTAACTAGCCGAAGTTCACACAGTTATAAAATGAACTTGGGTTTCCAATGGGATTTTGTCAGACTCTATATAAGTGCCAAGGCAGTACCAATATGAATAAGCCAAGTATAATAATCAGAATCAGTTTTTAAAATATCAAATGATGTACATAGTTAAATTTTAAATATTTTATATGAGAATAATTTCATATGTCTTTTTTAAAAAGGCACATTAAATATATCTCAGGTTACCCATAGTTTAAGTGTCTCAGATTCCATTTCTGGCCCATATTACTGATTTTGCTTTTCTGGGCTCACATAATTTCTCACATTTTTATGTGTTCTTATTTTATCTGTTTGGTGACTTTCTCTCCCTTTTAAAAATTGAGCAGTTATGTTTCTCTGTAACCTTGGTGAATCAGTTCAACCTCTACTTCAGTCTCGTTCTTTGCAAGAAAAACAGTCAAAATAGAAGAGCACTCTGTTTTGCATTATCTCAGAAGCATGCAGGGATGAAGAGGTATGCAATTCTCCTGAATCAACAGAACAACCAGAGCAACTGGCAACAGATGGCACAATTTCTAAAGATCCATTGTGACCTGTCTCGAAAATCAGCCTCAACCTGTCCCTTATCAATAATAATTATCCCACCTGTCCTATGGCTATCTCACTGACTAGCTACAATAATGACAGAATGCTATTAACTTTCAACACAAATGTAATCACTGCCACAATATTTTGTCAGACCAACTAAGTATCATTTGTATATCAGCCCGACATGTTATCAAAGTTATCAGTTATGGTACAGAACACACAAAGGCCTGGCTGCTGTATTCTTTGATAACCCCACATCAAATTATCAAATGTGCCTCCAGTCTTTACTTACTAGAGAAGGTTATTGGACAAAATAGGTTAAACTATAGCAAAGATGTGCTTTTTACTAACAAACAGTAAATTGGAACAGAGCTAACGCTTTTTTAGTGACCCGGCAGTCAACGCTACAACTGTTACCACATTATACTAATTTTAGACCTCAAAGCACTGGTGACGATTTGATGCATAATTTTCAACACATGTTTTATTAAATCATTCTTCCCGTGCTTCATTTAAAAAGCTGAAAACTATAAAAAGATCAGCGTGTTACTCCCTTGCCAGGAAAAGGGAAAAAAAAAAAAAAAAAAAAAAACTTAAAAAGCAACACACAAAACGACAAAAAACCAACAACACGAAAGAAGCGAGAGCAACTGGAATCTTGGTTTTGAGGAAACACATGGGATTAAAGCATCCGCCGAAGCGCTGTGACCATCTGTGACGTGACTCTTCCCCTTGACGGAGCTCGGCCCAGGAGGCCGTGCTAGCAGGCCTGTGAGTGGCCGCGGAGTACTGGTGGGACCAGGAGGAGAAGCCGCCCTCCCGGCGCAGGGGAGGGTCTTCCAGGAAGCCCCGGACCTCGGCTTGACTTAGCGGAGGCGGGTGAGAGGCTCTGCCGCACGTAGCGCCGAGCGTGACTCAGCGCTGACTCCTCCGACTTGCTGCCAGTGGATTTCCCATCCGTCAGCTGCTCCCGCGGCGCCTCGGGCGGAGAGGTCGCTTGGACCTTCGCAGACACGAACAACCCAAGTCCTTTCCTGCACAGCAGACCAGTATGTCGCTTTAAAACAGAGCAGGACCGATTTTACTGCTTTTGAATCCCGACCAAGCAGGGAATGATTTGCTTTGTTTTCTTTGACTGTGAGTCCACTAATTAAATTCTTTTATCAAAAGACTTGTTTGAACAAATCCCTGACATCGTCCTTCCACGATGACTTATATATGACCTCCACTCAGATTTTGCTTCTGTTGTACCAAGCTCTCATCTTATTTTTGTCCCAGATTTTGTGCTTATCATTTCAATACGTTTGATAACTAACTTTGGCACAAACCCATAAATGTAGTGACGTAAATCAGGTTGAAACTTGGCATCTTGTACGGGCATTGAGTGACTTACTGTAAAAACCAGGGAACATTTCATAAAGACGCTATCTGTCATCTCAGTTGCTGATTAAATGCCATGTTCATTTTCAGTCTTTCACTACCCTTCAAAAGGTCCTGCAGTGGGTTACTATCCACCGTTAAAATCGGCATATGAGAGCGTCATGCTTATTTTTTCCTCTCAAGAGTGCAGTATGGAGTAGGGTGGAATTTCTCCAACTGTGTGGGACATCTGCATCGAAATCGCCGGGAATATTTGGTAAAAATGCAGATTCTTAGCCCCCACTCCAAACTCAGAATGTCCTGGGGTGGGGGCCAGAAATCTACCTTATTAACCAGCCTATCAGTGATTCTTGTGTACACTTAGATTTGAAAACTACTACTAAGAGGATGAAGATGTGAGAGTTATACTGCATAGACTCAGATAAATCCTTGTACTCTAGAACACTTGGTGCTAAAATTGATTTTGAAGTTCTGATGCAAGACAATAATATTTCTAAATGTGGTTGTGTATATAATGTGTTTGGTTTAACTGTTATATGTATTTTTTCCTTTTCATTTAGAAGTTTGGGTATTAAATAATATGAAACCCCTATAGAGTAAATTTTTTTTTCTTTCAGATTAGTGTCCCAAACCAGATTTTGTATCAGAATTAACCCACAGAGTCTTCAAAACCTCAAATGTCTCTCTCAGACTGTTACCTCTTTGAAGGTGGAGCCCAATAATAGGCATTCTGAAAAGCTTGTAGTCAGTAGAACTTTGCAAACCACCACTATTTCCAAGTACAATTAAAAGGATTATGGTGTTCACTCATTGCTTAGTCTGCAGGGTTTCCTTTTGAAATTACCATTTAAAAAATAAAATTAAAAGTGACCACATAAACCCAAATTTACTATTATGTTGATTAATTCACTTCTCTAGAAAGCAAGTTTGAAATCGATGTTTTCTAAATTTGGGGTCGGGGGGCGTGATTGGGAAAAATATGGGAGTCTATTTTGAGATTTCCTTTCTATACCCCTCACCCTTGGATAATTTACTTGTTTATTCCTTTTCTTCTCATTTCACATGATAAGTTTTTCCACTTCATTTGAGCAAGCATTGTGGCAAAAAGCCTAGATCTGATGCATAACTGACAAAGATGAAATGTTCCCTTGATGTCTCTTCCATAGCTCTGCTTCTCCAGGTATGGCCCATGTACCGGCAGCATCGATATCACCTGGGAGCTTGTTAGAAATGCAGACCCTCATCCCCACCCAGGACTACTGAATCAAAATCTGTACTTTAGCAAGATCTCTAAATGATTTGTGTGCATATTAAAATTTGGCAAGCACTGTCTTACAGTAATCTTGGGCTGATGGGGGAAAGAGAGAGTTGGGGCAATTTTGGAGGTTTTTCCCCCAATACGTGGAAACGTGTTATGTGAAAAACAACATAAAAAAACCATCTTTAAAAAATAATCTGATCACAGCTCATAATTATATTTCATTCTTTGCCATTGACTGTTATTGCAAACTTTTTATCTTATATTCTCTCAACTAGATAGTGTTGTCTTTTCAAGAACACCATCTTTGCATCCCTTATAACATAGTGCTAAGTTTATAGTTAGAACTCAGTAGATATTTATGACAGTAATCAGACTGTGACTGGACAAATATACAAAAACCTCATGTTTTAATCTGTTTATGGTCAAGGCAGGACAAAATTCTACTACAAAGGATTAATTTGACCATAAAAAAGTAAAAATAAAGAAAAAAATAACACTGATAGCTAAAATTATAATCACATTGACAGGACAACTGAAAATATCTTGGAACCAGGACAAGAACATGAAAAGGATAGTTATAACCTTAGAAAAGGATAAGAGTAGACCGGAAAGGTAGTTCCAAGTAACGACTTTTTTAAAGCTCTTGAGAATTTGTGGTGAGCATGTTTTCCTTTGGCAGTGTTCATTCTCCCTCTTTCCTTTGAGAAACCACTTCCATGTAGGACTGTCAATCACATGGAATTCTATGACTTCCTGTCGCCCTTACCCCAAGTGTGAAACACGTAAAACTCTTTATCTGGTGTCCTGATCATCTAAATCTGGAGTAGAGACTCAAAAATGCAGAATGTGGTTGAAGCTGAATCATGTCAAAGAGTCCTCAAAGACACTGTTTTAGTTACTGTGACATTTTGAAGCTTTTTGTGGATCCCAGAAAAGATCACATTCTTGGAACTAATCCCTTCCTGTGGGTGTTAGACCCTTTGGATGGATTGGATTCATTTGTGGGGTGGAGGGGCTTTGACTGGATTACTTCAATGAGGTGTGACCCAGGGTTGGTCTTGGTCCTCTTACTGGAGTTCTTTATAAACAGAGGACTGAAAGCAGCAGACACATAGAAAAAAACAACAGAGACAAAGAAACCCCAAGAGGCTGAGAAAGAAGCATAACAGAGAGGGGAGAGATGAGCCATATGCCTGATTGCCCACAGCTGAGATGGGGGAGAAAATAAGCCCAGAAGAAAAGGCAAAGACCCAAACTGGCAGAACCACCATTATGTCATGTCACATGACAGGAGTCTAGGATGGCTAGCAATCCTAGCAATGTAGACTTTCATTGAGACAGCATTTCTGATGATGCCTTGATTTGGACATTTTGACATGTACAGAACTGTAAGCTTTTTAACCTAATAAAATCCCCATTACAAAAGCCAACCCATTTCTGGTATAATGCTCCCAGCAGTTTTTAGCAAACTAAAATAGTTTCCTAGGGTGCTGAAGCAAATACCATGAAATGGGTTGCCTTAAACAGTGGGGATTTATTAGCTTACAGTTTTGAGAGTAAAATAAAATTCAAATCAAGACATCATCAAGGTGATGCTTTCTCCCAGAAGACTATGGCATTCTGGGGCTGGCTGCCTGTGATCCTGAGGTCTTTAGTTTGTCACATGGCAAGGACATGGCAGCATCTCATGGTTCTGGATTCAGCTTCTTGCCTCCTGTAACTTTCTCTCTCACTCTGTCTGAATTTTGTTCTGCTTATAAAGGACTCCAGTAATAGGATTAAGACCTATCCCGATTGAGGTGACCACACCTTAACTGAAGTAGCCTCATCAAAAAGTCTTACTTTTAATGGGTTCACACCGACAGGAATGGATTAGATATAAGAACATGGTTTTTGGGGGATACATTCAGCTTCCAACTACCATAGACACCAGCTAGGATTTTTTTGTATGTGTGTGTGCCTATAAGATCATCTAAGCAGCCCTGTTTGGTGTCTTCCCTAAATCCCAGTGGTTTATCACTTTCTTTGTTCTGGGAGTTACCCAAGAATCTTTCCATATATTATTAATTTATTATTTTATATTTAGCTTTTTGTAGTTTAAACATTTTAATGTTTATTTTTAATTTTTATATTGTTTTTAAAATTATTTTTGTATATATTATTTTAAATTATTTCATGGGGCCAGTAGCCCCAGTTGGTTCCTATTGCTTACAGCCAAAGAAATCTAACTGCTACAAAAATATTGATGGAGAGAATACACATTGCCTACAGCCACCCGGCTAAGATGACTTGAAATAGTAGTCTGCATTCATGATTAATAAAACACATACTCTTGAACTATAACTAAACTCTTTTCAGTTTGTTTCATCTGATTTTACCAGCTATCATTACTGTACTTTAAGCTGAGTCATTCTTCCCTTCTGAACCACCCAAATTGCCTGGGGGTGCAAAAGGGAATCACTCTTTTATGCTATTTTTGGACACCAATAATCTTCTTTATGTTGTCTCCAGTTCGTTAGGGCTGCTTTCATGATATTTTCAATACTAAGGAGATTAAAGTAAAGTGCTCCAAATTTTCTAATTAGAGTTATTTTACTAAGGGGTAATTGGCAACAGTCTTTGTTCTGCCAGGCTAAATGTGATATTTTCTCTGTAAGCAAAGAAATAAGATGAGCCTAACGCTTTCATATTGACCAGCACTAAATGTGTGTCTTTTTATTTTCTTTTTCCTAGTCCTACTGATAAAATTTAATTTGACCAAGCTCTATCAGCTCCTCCAAATCCTTACTCTTAATTCTCACTGGTCTTCCTCCTTTAGCATGCTTGTGCAAATGACTGCAAGGTGGACATAGTTTCATTGATTGGAGTGTTAGGGAGACTATAAGGAGAGTAAGCCCAAAGAGTGGTTGTTTTGAAATTATAGTGAATCACAAATGTTGTGGTAAGGACTTTGTACTTAGCCAAAATATAATTCTTTAATGGTTTTTAACCAAGGTGAAGGAAGTTACACATGCTGAGTACATGTGCCAGGAACTACATTAGGCATTGATTTACTGCCTTTGATAAATGAAGATTTTTCTCTCTTATACCAAATCTGACTTTAAGTAAAATATTTAAGCTTCAAAAGATTTTTTAAATCAATGACAGACAATATGAATCCCCACTTTTTTTAGAGCAGGGTCTATGCTTCCTATATTTCTCTTCACCTCTTTTTTCTCCTTTGATGTTCTATCATTTGTATGTTTTCTTTTACCTTATTGAGATTGACAACATTTACCTAACTATTTGGGATTATAAATTGACACTGAACGTTGAAAACTTGCATTATTAAGATTATATGGGGGAGGGAGCCAGTGTAGCTCAGTGGTTGAGCGCCTGCGTCCCATGTACAAGGTTCCAGGCTCAATCCCCAGTACGTCCTAAAGAAAAAAAAAAGGACTATATGAAGAGCTTTCGTATCAGAACAGAGAAAATACTGTAATATGATTAGCTATCCTTTCCTACAACCTATTATTTTTCCTAGAATTTCTAAGTGCCTTTTTCTCCTTTTTTCTTTTCTTTTTTTTTCCCTCTTTTTTGCATTATCTCCCATAATTTCTTCCAAAAATCTCAAACATACTACTTGGTGTAGGAAAACATCTGCTTCTAGGAGACTTCCAGCCTCTGGGACCCTCCAGCCTCTTGGAACTCATTGCTCACTAGACCTGCAGCACAGCTATCTCTGAGACTTCAGAATTGGAGCCACTGTTTTCTGGAACCCATATCTTTGTTCTTTGACTTAGTCCCTCCATACTCAAGTATCTTTTAGAGAGAGTGTGCCTGGGAGATAAACTTACTAAATTCTTGCACATCTGAAAATGTTCTTCTGCCTTTACATTTAACTGATATTTAAGCTGGCTATAGAATTTTCCTTTAAAAACTTCAATAGCATTTCTTCCTTGTCTTTTAACATTTTTTCATGTGCTTTTTAGCCATTTATATTTCTTCTTTGGAGAAGTGTCTATTCAAATCACTTGCTCATTTTTAAAATGGGTTATCTTTTTATTTTTGAGATGTAGAATTTCTTTTTTTATGCTGGATATAAGGCCCTTATTGGATAAATGGTTACCAAATATTTTCTCCCACTGAGTAGGCTGCCTTTTCACTTTCTTGACAAACTCCTTTGAAGCGCGAAAGTTTTTAATTTTGAGGAGGTCCCATTTATCTAATTTTTCTTTCATTGCTTGTGCTTTGGGTGTAAAGTTTATGAACCCATCTCCTATTACAAGATCTCATAGATGCTTCCCTACATTATCTTCTAGGAGCTTTTTGGTCTTGTCTCTTATATATAGATCTTTGATCCATCTTGAGTTAATTTTTGTATACGGCATGAGATAGTGATCTCTCATTCTTTTGGATATGGATATCCTTTCTCCCAGCACCATTTGTTGAAGAGGCCATCCTGTCTCAGTTGAGTGGCTTGGTGGCTTTGTCGAGTATCAGTTGACTTTATATGTGAGGATCTATATCAGAACACTCAATTTGGTTCCATTGGTCAGTATGTCTACCCTTGTGCCAATACTATGTAGTTTTGATCACTGTAGCTTTGTAGTATGCTTTAAAGTCAGGTAGCATGATTCCTCCAATTTCATTTTTCTTTTTCAATATGTTTTTAGCTATTTAGGGCACCTTGCCCTTCCAAATAATATTTCATACTTAGCTTTTCCAATTCAGTAAAAAAAAAAATGCTGTTGTAATTTTTATTGGGATTGTGTTAAATCTGTAAATCAATTTGGATAGGACAGACATCTTAATGATGTTCAGTCTTTCAATCTATGAACGTGGAATATTCTTCCATTTATTTAGGTCTTCTTTGATTTCCTTTAGCAATGTTGTGTGGTTTTCTGTGTACAAGTCCTTTACATCTTTAGTTAAGTTTATTCCTAGATACTTGATTTTTTTAGTTGCTATTGTAAATGGAATTTTTTTCTTGACTTCCTTCTCAGATTGCTCATTATTGGTGTACAGAAATTCTACTGATTTTTGCATGTTGATCTTATATCCTGCCACTTTACTGAATTTGTTTACCAGCTCTAGAAGCTTTGTTGTAGATTTTTCAGGGCTTTCTTTGTATAGGATCATGTCATTGGCAAATAGTGAAATTTTTACTTCTTCCTTTCCAATTTGGATGCCTTTTATATCTTTTTCTTGCCTAAGGGCTCATGTAAGTACTTCTAACACAATGTCAAATAAGAGTGGTGACAGTGGGCATCCTTGCCTTGTTCCAGATTTTAGAGGGAAATCCTTTAGCATTTTACCATGAAATGTGATGTTAGCTGTGGGCTTTTCATACATACCCTTTATCATGTTAAGGAACTTTCTTTCTATTCCTATCTTCTGAAGTGTTTTTATCAAGAAAGGATGCTGTATTTTGTCAAATGCTTTTTCTATATCAAATAGAGAGGATCATGTGAATTTTTTGTCAATCTGTTAATGTGGTGTATTACATTGATTGATTTTCTTACGTTGAAACATCTTTGCATACCAGGAATGATACCTGCTTGATCGTGGTGTATAATTAGTTTGATGTGTTGTTGAATACGATTAGCAAGTATTTTGTTGAGGATTTTAGCATTCAGGTTCATTAGAGATTTGTCTGTAGTTTTCTTTCCTCATGGTGTCTTTATGTGGCTTTGATATTAGGGTGATGTTGGCATCATAGAATGAGTCTGGCAATATTCCCTCCATTTCTAGTTTTGGAAGAGTGTAAACAGGAATGATGTTAATTCTTTCCAGAATGATTTGTACAATTCACCTGTGAAGTCATCTGGTCCTTGGCTTTTCTTAGTTGGGAGGTTTTTAATGACTAATTCAATATTGTTACTTGTGATTGGTCTGCTGAGTTGATCACTTTCTTCTTTTGTCAAAGGCTGCTTGTGTGTTTCTAGAAATGTGTCCATTTCATCTGTTACCCATCTTGTTGGCATACAATTTTTCTAAATATCCTCTTATGATACTCTTTATTTCTGTGGATCAGTGGTGATATCCCCTCCCTTGTTTTTTATTTTATGTATTTGCATCTTTTCTCTTTTTTTCTTTATTATTCTAGCTAATGGTTTGACAATTTTATTAATTTCTCAAAGAACCAGCTTTTGGTTTTGTTAATTTTTTCTAGTTGTTTTTTTTTTGTTTGTTTGTTTGTTTTGTTTTGTTTTTGTATTCTCAATTCCATTTAGCTCTGCTCTAATTTTTGTTATTTCATTCTTTCTGCATGCTCTGGGATTAGTTTGTTATTCTTTTTCTAGTTCCTCCAGGTATGCAGTTAGTCTTTGATTTTAGCTCATTCTTCTTGTTTAATATAGGTATTGATGGCTATAAATTTCCCTCTCAGCACTGCTTTTGCTGCATCACATAGGTTTTGATATATTGTGTTCTCATTTTCATTTGTTTCAAGGTAGTTACTGATTTCTTTTGCAATTTCCTCCTTAACCCACTGATTGTCTAAGAGTGTGTTGTTTAACTTCCATATCTTTTTGCCTATTTTTGGTTCTCTGCTCATTATTCATTCCATTGTAGTTGGAGAAATTGCTTTATATAATTTCAATCTTTCTGAATTCATTGCGATTCATGTGGTCTATCCTGGAGAATGATTTATGTGCACTTTAGAAAAATGTATATCCTGCTGCATTTGGGTGTAATGTCTTGTATATGTCTATTAGGTCTAGATTTTCTAACGTATTATTCAAGTTCTCTGTTTCTTTATTGACCCTCTGTTGAGTTGTTCTGTTTAATGGGGATAATGGTGTATTAAACTACCCCACTATAACTGTAGAGGCATCTATTTCTTTACTTAGTTTTTCCAGTGTTTGCCTCATGTATTTTGGGGCACCTGGTTAAGTGAATAAATGTTTATGATTGTTCTTTCTTAATGATAGATTACCCCTTTTATTAGTATATAGTGTCCTTCTTTGTCTCTTACAGTACTTTTGCAGATGAAGTCTATTTTGTATAGCTAGTCCTACTCTTTTTTGGTTATTGTTTACATGTAAAATTATTTTCCAACCATTCACTTGCAACCTCCTTGTGTCCCTGGGTCTAAGGTGAGTTTTTTGTAGACAGCATATAGATGGGTCATATTTCCTTATCCATTCTGCCAATCTGTGCCTCTTGATTGTAGAGTTTAATCCATTAACATTCAATATTATTACTGTCAAGGTAGTACATATATTAACCACTTTTTCTTTAGCTTTATATATTTTGTGTTTTTTTTCTCTCTTTTTATCTTTTTAGTTATTCTTATTAATAATCTTCCTTTCTACACTCTCCTCCAACCCTCTCTGTCCTCTTTTTTCCTTTCAACATGTAGAATTCCCTTTAGTATTTCTCGAAGGGTAGGTTTCTTGTTGACAACCTCTCTTAATTTCTGTTTATCTGTGGATATTTTGAACTCTCCCTCATTTTTGAATGCCAGCTTTGCTTGATAGATAATTCCCGGCTGGCAGTTTTTTCTTGTAGCACCTTTACTATGTCATGTCACTGTCTTCTCGCCTCCATGGTTTCAGTTGAGAAATCAGCATTTAATCTTATTGAACTTCCCTTGTATTTGATGGATCACTTTTCTCTTGCTGCTTTCAGTATTCTTTCTTTGTCTTGAGCATTTAGCAGTTTGATAAGTATATGTTTCGGGCCAGGCTTGTTAGGATTTATACTGTTTGGAGTGCTTTTTGGACATGTACATCCATGTCCCTCAATAGAGTTGGGAAATTTTCAGCCATCATTTCCTCCAACACTCCTTCTGCCCCCTTTCCCTTCTCTTCACCCTCTGGGATGCCTATAATATGTATGTTTGTGCTTTTCATATCATCATTCAATTTCCTGAGTCCCTACTGATTTTTTCTATCTTTTTATATATCTGTTCTATTATCTGAGTTTAGATATATTATCTTCAACATCACTAATTATTTCCTCTGCCTGTTCAAATCTGTTATGTGCTTCCAACATATTTTTTATTTCTTGCATTGTGCCATTCATCACCATCCAATCCGTGATCTTTTTACGTATGTTTACGGTTTCTTCTGTATGTTTCCTCGGTGTCTTCTTAATATCCTTATCTCTTCCTTCACTTCATTAATTTGATTCATGATTTTTTTTGGAATCTTTGATTAGTTGGTCTATGTTCTGCATCTCCTTTCCTTTTTAGTTGGTTCATTAGACTGGGCCTTGTCTTCCTGTTTCTTAGTATGGCTTTCAATTTTTTGTTGATGTCTACACATCTGTTTATCTCAATGGGATTATTCAGATGATTAGCTTCTCTTTCTACTCTAGGGTTTTATTTTGTTTTGTTTTATGTTAAGTTTCCTCTTTAACACTTGGTTCCACTTATTCTATGTCCTTGTAATTGCCTGTATTCCCTTGAAAAAATATTAAGGCCATATAGACAAGGAAAAAGAGAAGAGAAAAAGAATAATAGTAATAATTTTTAAAAAGGTAGAAAAGGAACCATAAATGAACCAGGAAAAGAAAGTAATAAGAGTGAAAAAAACATAAAAAATACAAAGGAATAAGAATTTTAAAAAGTGGAATAAAAGAAATGAAAAAAAAATGAATAAAATAAAAGACTGGAAAGATGAGAAGAGAAAAAGAAGAAAAAAAATGAAGATCAAACTAGAGAAGATGGAATGAAAGAAAAGCAAAAGAGGAGGGAAAAATGAAAGAAAGAATAGAAATAAAGAAACTAAGGAGAAAAAAAAAATAAGGAAAAGTAAAAAAGGAAACAAAGAAAGAGAAAAAAACAAAAAACAACCCAGGGAAAACAGACTTCCCTTTTTGGCCCCTAGGAACTGTCTGAAGCTGTCAATGCTCATCAGTTAATCACAATGCACCCTGTCCTCCACAGGTAAGGTACCCAATTTTAGCTAATATAATAAAAAATATTGAAAATATACCAATAATAAAAAATATAAAATAACAGATCAAAAAACTTAAAACAAAAAACCCCCAGTCTATAAGTTCCCTGTCACAAGGTACCACTGGATCACTCTCTGAATCCCTTCTATTGGGAGGTACCAGGAATTAGACCTAGTATATGTAAGGCAGTTGTTCCTCCGCTGACCTACATCTACTCCACAGGTTAGGTAGGCTTCTGAAAAGCCTTTCTGGCTTTTCTAGCCCTCTTTTCCCTCAGGCAAGTTGGGCTTCTAACAGTTTGTCATTGTTCTAACACTACATCTCCTGTCTTCCTCTCCAGGGCTGGTTAGGTGCCTGTCTACCCACCCACTCACTGACCTAGTTCCTCTCTCTCCTAGGGCAGCTGGGTATAACAGCGTGCCTGATCAGATCCCCCCTCCCCTCTACCTGGGGCCATTTCATTGCTGGCTATGGTCTTCTTTTTGAGATTCAAAGGGAGCTCAGCTTGCCAAACTCACTGAAGAGAAACCACTCTCCACTCTTCACCAGCTCCTCTTCCTCCCAGGGAGGAGAATGTTCTTTCCCACTCAGTTGGCTGCAATGGGCCAGGAGTTTTACCAAGGCTATTCGCCTTGAGGGTGGGGTATATGTGCTGTTCCCAGCCACAGGGTTGAGTAAATCACAGTTTTCCTTTGGCCCCTTTGTCTCTCTGTCCCTCTCCCTCCTGGATGATGTTTAGCACTCTCCTGGTCTTCAGATATCCAAGGCAGTTCCCTTAGATAGCTTTTTGTCCTTCCTCCATTGTTTCTATGAGAGAATTGAGCACTGCCTACCGACTTTGACTCTATATTCCCGGAAGCCTTTCATTTGGCCATTATATTTTTAATTTCCAAGAATTCTTACTGTCTCATTGTTCCTTATTAGAGCATCTTAAATGCTTGAATTTCTCTGATAAACTTTAGAGTTTTTTTTTTTTTTTTATTAAATTCTTTGTTCCCTGGACTATTTCTATTAGTTCAGGTCATTTTCATTTTCAAGTAAGAGGCCCAGAAAGGCCCACTGTGTGCTCTCTGTATTATTCATGGTGAGTCAAACTGATATACTTTGATTTAAGATACACAAGCCCTTAGGTCCTAAAATTCCAATGATTTTACTCCAGACATCAACACTCAGGTTGCTACTAGCTGCCATAGTTTTCCTCAGGCAGTGACTTTAATGCTTCTAGATTAGTTTCTTTGGTTTGGAACAAATACACAATTGTCAAATGTTCTGAGCTAAGTTGTTGGTAATAGGGGAAGGTGGGTGGAGAACCATGGTTCACTGTGGTTCACTGTTCTCTTTAAGACCTTCAGTTTATCTCAATGTTTTAGTTCTACTTCTGCTATCTGCTACCATTTCTTCAGTCTCTGAAAAGAGAGGCTCTCTGGGTGTTGCAAGGGGGCAGCCTTCTGCATTTTTCTGGGGAGTTCTCTAAAAGTACAGATTCTTGGGCCTTACCTAAGGACCCAGATTCAGCACTTATAGGATGGGGCTTAGGTATCTATATCTATCTATCTATCTATCTATCTATCTATCTATCTATCTATCTATCTATCTA
>JAKSZT010054416.1:21200969-21215503 GCA_026826555.1 Tolypeutes matacus
CTATCTATCTATCTATCTATCTATCTATCTATCTATCTATCTATCTAATTTTTTAAAACCTTCCCTGGCTCATACATACATCCAGGTTTGGAAACCACCAAGTAGTTAGCAGTGATTTGAGGACAAGGTGACTGTGCAAGACAAAGCAGAGGTAGGATCCTTATGACTCAGCAAGTGAATGGATGTGAGGAGAAGGAAGAGGAAGGAATAAAAAATATCTGCTTCTTTTCAAGTCTGAGTGACTCTAAGAAATGAAAGTGCTATTAGGATAAATAGGAAAGTAGTAAGGAGGAATAGGTTTTACTTCCTCCTTGATTGTTTTCTACCAGACACTGTAATAAATGCCATCCTCATGAAATATTACTGAAATGCCTTTTTTATTACTAATAAGGTAATTATTTATTATAATAGGAAATATAATTTATATTCCTAAAATGATCACTAATGAGAATGAGGTTATATTACAGTAGTTTGATGACCAAATAGAAGTATAAAATGTATAAGAATGTTTTCAGGATGGAAAGCTAGAATTTATAGGAACTAGCTAAATAATGTATCCACTTCTAACAATTTATGAAAGTAATTAAACGACTTTCATATAGCATTCCAAAACTGAATGTGAACAATCTACTGGTGAAAATTACTGTTTTTTTTCCCCCAATAGAGTACCCTAAATGCTTACATGTAAAAGAGCAAAATTTCAAATATATATTACCTCTCATTCTTACTTAGTAATGTGAACACATATACAAAATAGACAATAGTGTCTGCAACTCTTCATAAGGTTTATATCTTTTATATCCTTGCTAAAATATTGCTGTCCACATAATTCAATTTCTATTAATAGAGCAGCCTGATGACTCATTTTGCACATTTAAAGTCTAATGAGAATAGTCAGATCTTCAAAAGCTCCTTTGCATTAAACACATTCTTTTTTTTGGTAAATAGTTCTGTTTAAAATTAAGGTATAATTTACATACAATAATTTTCATGCTTTTTAATGTATATTTCTGTGAGTTTTCAGAAACACATGTAGTCATGCAACGACCACCAGAATCAAGATACAAAACAGTTCCTTCACTCCCCAAAGTCCCCCCATAGCCTTATGTAGTGAAACCCTACCCTTACTTCCAGCCCCTGGCAATCACTGATCTGTTTCTGTCTACAGTTTTGCCTTTTCCAGACTGCCATACAAATGGAATCAGCCTTTTGAGTTTGGCTTCTTTCACTAAACTTAATGCACTTCTGATTCATCCATTTTCTTGTATGTATCAGCAGTTCATTCTTTTTTATTGCTGATAATATTCCATTGTGTTACTGAACCACAGTTAGTTTATCTGAAGATTGATATTTAGCCATTTATTAATAACTTCATTTTGTAGAAAAGGTTGGTTTCATGAGTACAAAATTGTGCATTCACCAAGAAGGGAAAAAAATAAGGCAAATTCCTTTTGTTCCTTGAATGTGTTTGTTAGTTTAGATTAATTTGATTATATATTTGATATAACTATTTCAAAAATCATATTTTTCATGTAACCTAGAAAGCTATAGATATTTGTTCAAATCTATAATTGTGGATATGTATTTGAAACATGTATTGGGATTTTAATATGATATGATTATTATTGCTAATGCCAGATAATATTTTGCTTAAATATCTAAAGGTAAGTGCTCTTAGAAGACCCTACTTAACCTAGACCTTTGGAATGGCTCAGTTCCCATTTAAACCCTATTAATCTTTTGCCCCATGGAGGCAACAGGTGGTTTAGAAAATAGCCAATAGACAATTCTTGTCCTTCAGGATCAGTGCCAATGGAAAAAAGTGACCTGAAATACAGATCTCAGGCCTGACATGATGAAAATCTAATGCCACAGCTGTTGTCTCTCAGAACTGTCACTCAACATGTTTTAATTTCACAGTTTTGATTTAATCTTTTCTAAATACAGAACTGGATAAATACAGAACAAGATAACAAGAGTTCCCAGCAAAGTAGCCAGGTTGGTATTAGCACAGTCCCTTACACCTCCTCCCCAGCTACATGGGTTTTATTTTCTGTGATGATTGCATCTCCAGCATACTACTTTTTAGGTTATGAAAGATTGAAATTTACTAGCTCATAAGCCTAGCAAAAATCAAAGTTTTGATTTCAGTGTGACTTCTTTAACTTTTTTATGCCAGCCATTTTAAGTTGTAACACACTGAAGAGTTGGGTTTGTGGACATGCACAGAGCTGCAAAATATTTAAGTTGCCCAACATTCATGTTCCCAGCCAAGGTTGAACAAGGTAATCCTCTGACTTTTTGTTTCACATCTTTTACCGTAAACAAGTCTTTCCCATAGTATATTTAGTGCTATATTTTCTGCATTTTTGTGCTTTTTGTTGGTGATTTTGCTGTTAAAATGCCCCCACAAATGTAGTACTGATTGCTGTCTAGTGTTCCTATTTGCCACAAGGCTGTGATGTGCCTTATGGAGAAAATACACATATTAAATAAGCTTTGTTCAGGCATGATTTATAGTACTTTTGTCCATGACGTCAATGTTAATGAATTAACAATATTTATTAAATAATGTGTCCTTAAACAGAAACAAGCATAAAACAAGGTTATGTATTGATTGGTTGACAAAAACATTGTGACTAGAGGAACACAGGAACCTAACTCTGTATTTCCCCTATTCTTCTATTCCTCAATTCAATGATCACATTAATTTTATAGACATAACTACTGCAAATAACATGAGAAACTACCACTACAAGATATAGAGCATTTCTCTCTGTTACAAAACCTCTCTAATGCCCCTTTTCAATCAAGCCTCCCTCCACCCCCAACTCCAGGCAACTGATCTGTTTTCTATCAAAATAGATTAGCTTTGCCTTTTCTAGAATTTTCTATAAATAGTTTATATTCTTTTGGTTCTAGATTTTTTTATACAACACATTTTTTTTTTGAGATTCATCCATGTTATAAAATGTATTTGTGGCTTGAACTTTTTTTTCCTGAGTACTAGCCCATGGTATAGATATATCATAATTCATTTATCTATTTGCCTATTGATTAACAATTTGAATTTATCCACTTTGGGGCTATCATGAATAAAGCTGCTACGGACATTTGTGTATGTGTATTTGTGTAGTATTCATTTATATTGGGCAAATATCTAAGAGCAAATGGCTGGGTTGTATGGTTAAGTGTATGTTTAATCTTTTAAGTAACTGTGAAACCGTTTTCCAGAGTGATTTTAAATTTTACATGCCCATCAGTAATATATGAACATCCCAGTTGCTCCACATCCTCAATAACATTTGGTTTTGTCAGATTTTTAAAAATAATTTTAGCTCAAGTAGTGGGCTTGTTGAAGTATATCACTGTGATTTCAGTTTTCAATTTCCTTAAGATTAAGTAGATTGAACATTATTTTATGTATTTATCAGCCATTTGTACATCATGTTTCTTTAAAAATGTCTGTTCATATCTCTTGACAATTTTGTGTAGGATCTTTAACTTCTAATTAAAGAGCTGTAGGAGATTTTATATATTTGGAACACAAGCGCTTTATTACATATATATGTAAACATCACATATTTTTCCTCACTCTGTGACTTGCGATTTCATTTTATTAATGGTTGTCTTTCAAAGAGAAAAAAGTTTTAATTTGAATAAGTCCAATTCATCAATTTTTTGTCCATTTCTTTAAAAAGGCCTGCTGCACTTTTGATTGGATTACATTGAATCAATTTGAGGAGAATTTCCACCTTAACAATATTGAATCTCTAAATATGGTATATCTCTCCATTTACTTAATCTTTTAAAATTCCTCTCATCCATGTCTTGTAATTTTTAGGGTATAGGTCTCACATATTTTGCTAAATTTATTCCTAAATATTTCATGTTTTGGGGTACTGTTGTGAATATTATTGTTTCTCTATTTCATTTCCAATTGATCATGGCTAGAATGTAAAAATACTATTGATTTTTAAATATTGCTCTTGTGTTCTATAACTTTACTAAATTCATTTATTTCTCCCAGTCATTTATTTTTGGATTCCTTAAAATTTTCTATTTATGAATCATGTTGTTTGTGCATAAAGGCAGTTTTACTTCTCATCCATTTTGTTTGCCTTAAAATTTTTTTTAAAGTTTTAAAATATACTTAGATTACATAAATGATACATAAAAAATGTAGGGGATTCCCATATGCCCCACTCCCTACCCCTCCCACAGTTTCCCTACATTAACAACATCCTTCGTTAGTGTGGTACATTTGTTACAATTAATGAACACATTTTGGAGCATTGCCACTAAGCATGGATTATAGTTTACATTGTAGTTTACACTCTTTTCCACTCAATTCTTTAGGTTATGGCAAGATAAATAATGGCCTGTATCTATCGCTGCAATGTCACTCAGGTCAATTCCAAGTCCTGAAAATGCCCCCATATTGCACCTCTCCTTCCCTTTCCCTGACCACAGCACCCCCAGTGGCCACTGTCTTCACATCAATGATATAACTTATTCCATTGCTAGAATCACGATAAGTCTATAGTAGAATAACAGTAAGTCTACTCTAGTCCATATTTTATTCCCCAATCCTGAGGATTCTAGGATGGTGATGCCCACTCTACCTCTAATTGAGAGAGGGCTTCAATCCCATATGGCTGATGGATGGGACTCTGTTGCTTGCAGTTGTAGACTCTCTCAGTTCCTTGGTATGGTGGTTGTCCATCCTCACCTCCTTGTTAGTTGTCCTGGATGAGTCCAATGAACTGGAGAGTAGGTGAAGCTCAGGACCCAGCTGGCACATGGACAGCCCAGAGATTAAAGTCTCTTGGACGTACACTACCAACTCCAGCACCAACAATAGGTCCAAATAAAAGGGACAGAAGAGGCACATGTAGAGAAGTCACACCTGAGTCCAACTCTGTCACACTCAGGAGCACAAACTCCAAAGTAGGGCCAACTGGCAAGGCACCAAACTCTGGAGTCATCTGCCATGACCATAGGACCTGAGTGTCTCTGGAGCCCACAGGAGCCCCACTATTTGGGTTAGTAACTACCTTGACCGTCCATGAGATCTTGCTGAGACATGCATAAGTGTTACCTCTCTGATGACCTCCCAACTCACTTTGAAGTCTCTTAGCCATATAAACTCATTTTTCTTTACCTTTTCCCCATTTTATTCAAGGTCTTTTTCCAGTTACATCACCAGCCAGTGTTTGATAGTAATCCCTCAGTGCCAGGGAGGCTCATCCCTGGCAGTCATGTTCCACCTTGGGGAGTAGGTAATGCATTTATCTGCTGAGTTTGGCTTAGAAAAAGCCACATTTGAGCAACAAGAGGCTCTCAAGAGGGAACTCTTAGGCAACCTATAATACTAGACTAAGTTTCAATTTCAAAAGAAAAAGTTTATAAGTACAGTCATCAATATCAAGGGACCATCAATGGGTCTATCCTCCTTCACTAGTCACAGCCCTTGTACTCAGGGGATTCTTGCTGTCCCATTAGAGAATGTGGCAGAACTCCCCAGGATGGGACTTGGATACTCTTTCAGTTATTGTGTGGCACTCCACCCACCGTGACAATGCCCCATGAATACTTGAACTCTTTCATATGCCTTTTATTTCTTTTTCTTACCTTATCACAATGGCTAGGACCTCCAGTACAATGTTGAAAAGGAAAAAGCAGGCATCCTTGCATTGTTCCTAGACTTAGGAGGAAAATATTCATATTGCACTATTAAGTATGAAACTTGTAGGTTTTTCAAAATGTCCTTTGCAGACTGAACATGCTCCCATCTGTTCTATTTATCATGAATGTGTATTGAATTTTGTCAAATGTCTTTTCTGCATATATTGAAAGGGTCATATGAATTTTCTTATTTACTGTGGAAATATGATGAATTACACTTTTTTGTTTGTTTGCATTTAGGAAAGTTATTGATCAGGAGTTTTCATTTCTCATGATATCTTTGGTTTTGGAACTGGTATAACACTGGTCTTGTAAAATGTGCTAAGAATTGTTTGCTCCTCTAGTTTTTCTCATGGAATTTGTGGAGGAATGTTATTATTCCCTGAATGATAAAATTCACTGGTAAAGCCATCTGGACCGGGAATTTTCTTTAATGGGAAGGTTTAAAAATTTGAATTAAAGTTCTTTAATGCATATTTGGCTATTCAAAAATTTGAGTTTTCTTTTGTCAGATTTGGTCATTTGTGTATTTCAAGGAATTTGTTTATTTCACTTAATTATTGAATTAACTGGCATGAAATTGTTTATAATATTCTCTTATCATTTTAATATCTATAGGATCTACAGTGGTATCTCTTCTTTCATTCCTTATATTAGTAAATTTTGTCTTCTTTTCCCCCTTGATCAGTCTAGCTAGTGGTTTATTTATTAATATTTTCAAAGATTTTTATTTCATTGATTTTCTCAAATATTATTTGTCTCATCTATTTCTTCAACTTCTGCTCATTTTCAATATTGCCTTCCACTTACTTTGGGTTTAATTTCTTCTTCTTTGCCTAGTTTTTTAATATGAAAGCTTAGAAAATTGATTTTAAATCTTTACCTTTTCTAATGTAAATATTTATAACTATTAATTTACCTCTAAACACTGATTTAGCTCCATCCCACAAATTTTGTTATATTGTGTTTTCTATATCTCACACTTTAACATATTATCTAATTTTCTTTATGATTTCTTATTTGACCTATGGTTTACTTAGAAGTATTTTGTGTACTTTCCAAATATTTTTGACATACCTTGATGTCATTTTGATTTCTAATTTAATTCCATTGTGGGCAAAGAATATGCTTTATGACTGTTTTTTTGGCTCAACATATGGACTATCTTGGTAAAAATTCCATGTGTACTTGAAAATAATGTCTTTTCTGAATAATGTTATATAAATGTCAATTAGATTAAGTTGCTTGAGAGTGTCATTCAGATTTTCTATATTGTTACTGATTTTCTGCCTACATCCTCTATCAATTTCTCAGACAGATGGTTTAAAATCTAATTCTAATTCATTATATTTACTCCATTATTTATCATTTTCCCTCATTAGACAAGTACTTGAAGCCTTGTCTTATGAATCTTCATATTCAAGCCCAAAGCACACAACAAATATTCGATAAATATTTGAAGAATAAAATTAAGCATTTGAGACAAAGAAAAATATCATACCATATCCCTTCAGAGAAAATGGCTTAAACAATTTGTGAAAATATGCATATGAGAAATTAATTACTCTATGTGATTGTGAAAAACAGACTATAAAGTTTAAGAGTAGAAGCAGGGAAAGCAGTTAGAAGATAGAGATTATGTAGGTGGGAGGTTGGACCAGTATGGTAGCAGTGAAGCTGGAGAGAAGTGATGGGTTCTGGACATATTCTGAAGGTAGAACAATATTTTCCTATGTATTGGAAGTAGACTGTGAAAGACAAGTCATGCCCAGTAGTGAAAGGGTCAGAATTCAAAGACAGGTCAATCTAATTTCAAACCCACATATATTCTAAGTACAATGAAAATCTATTTAAAGAAGAGGGAAGGAAAAATGCACAACTTGTTTGGTGAAACTGGTAAGAAACTAAGTTGAAACTCACAGTTGCTGGCAAACCCAAACGATTTTAATCACCCCAAATATCTTCAAAATAAATAGCTCAATGTGTCCAAAGTAACATCAATTTTATATATATATTCAATATACAGAATGTATGTCAATTTGTGAATACATTATAATTCTGATCATATAAAAATACTTCTCCCATAGACTGCAGAGTAGCTAATAACAAAGTAAAATGAGAATTATGGCAATACAATGAAGTATGAGATGACAACTATTAGTACTACTAAATGAAAGGTTAGAAATTCAATGCCCTGGTAAATATATGACCCCTTTGGGTCAAATCCAATGAGTCAGGGTCTAGGACCATTGTCTACTGATTCCAAGTCTAGTTTAGTCTAGATATACTGTTAATAAGTTGCTGACTCTTGTTCAAGGTTGCCCACATTTTCTATTTTAATTGACAGAATTAAATAATACCTACAATACCCATGATTAACATCCTGGATCACCAATTGATGAATACAAGATCCTACATAATGTTAGCAGATTTAGTAGAGTTCATCAAATGATTGCCCAGTTAAGTACAAAGAACATGGAAGAAGCAGTGTCTGGGAAATCTTTATGACCTGTATCAGTTACTCTAAATATTTTGAAGCATCCAATGTTGCTATTGTTGCATAGATTTCCTTTCACTGATTTTGCATGACACAATGTGTTCAAATGTGTGTGTGGGGTGGGGGGGAATGCTAGAAATTCAGACAAAATGAATATTTGTAAGTACATTTTAGCTCCAGGCTGATCTGGGGTCTGTAATTTTTAATTCTATGATGCTGAGCATATGATATGACAATTGTATTTGCCCCAAAACTAAAAAAAATAAAATAAAAGGAGGTGAGTAAATGATAGAATTTATATGTACCAAGGCATTTGGGTTGTGTGGATTCTTTTTATCCATTGTAAATATTTTGCCTATGTCTAAAGCAAGCATTAGTATTTAGGCCATACTGGTTACTTGTCTGTCTTAAACACAACAGCTATGTATTTGGAAAGATAAATGACAACTAGATTGTTTAATTCATTGTTTACCAGGCTAAGAGATGGTTAGCAAGACTCAATATTTACTTAATATGGTGTAAACATACTTTACTAAATATTAAATATTTTAAACTAGTTGGTTTAAAATTATGGGAGGAAGCTTTATGAAATTTTGAGAATTAAGGAGGAACTATTTTTTTTTTAAGGCTATGGCTTTAACTATCTTTATAGTGCTTAATAATGTGCCACAAAAAACTGGATGCTTGATAATTTTTTGTAATCAGTTATGACTCAATATACCTATACACGCATATCTATTTTAGTATTGAAATTGATTTTATTAGTTATTCCTTGAAACTATTCAAAAGGTAGTTGCCAACTTTATTTCTATTTTACAAAGATATAAATATCAAAATGTGATGCAATATGCTAAAAATCACATGAGTAGCAGAATAAGCACCAGAACACAATTTGTTAATTTTGTATTTACATATCAGCGAGTCCCAGAACATCTCTGTTTCTGGGCCGTCCTTTTGTCAGGATGGATTGAACTCCATCTGTGTGTGCTATTGGGGGTATTGTGGAGTGTCCAAGTGCATGCTTTTCACTGGTATAAGTTGAGAGTGGGAGTGATCACCTTTCCCAAATAAAACACGGGCATTTAAAAGCAAACAAAGCCATGATTCATATAAATCTGGGACATTTTAATAGGCAGAATAAATAAACTGATAAGTAAAGTAATAAGCAGAGTTTCTTAGTGACTTTTCTCATTTTTGTGGCTGATTGCACATTATGTTAATTTTGCTAACAATTTTGGAAAACTTACTAACCAAACTAGCAGAAATATGGATTAGAAAACTTACTCAATGCAGTAACATAATTTAATATTATGTAGCAAATTTCAATAAAATTCATTTAAAATTGGAGAAGATAAACCCATTTGTAATCTCTTCTCAAATATTTAATCCACAAGGCCAGGAACATCTATTTTATGTCCATTGATGGTCTATGGTGATGAGGGAGATAGAAGAAATAAAATGAAATGGTTTTTGCCCTCAAAGAATTTATTATCTAATTCTTAGTGACTATTCTGATACAAGTTGGCAGAAATAAGCTTTCGGTGTATCATGATATATTTCTTTAGAGAGCTAAAATTTTTCATAATCACTCAATTCTTTTGTAAGATACCATGGGCTGAATAAACAATATTGAAAACATTTGATGCAAGTGAGACTTTATTTTATTCAGTCAGTGAATAAAAATAATTGGCCTATTTGACACATCTCAGTGTTGAAAAATCCCTGACCAGCCAGGTGACCTCCGTGAAATTTTTCACCCTTGGAAAGGAAAAGTATTATTGATTCTGCCTTCTGGTAATGCCAAGAAACATACTAGATAATGCCTGTGCAAGTGTACACCAAGAACTTCAATTTCATGAAATAGAAATAGAAATAGAAATAGAAATAGAAATAGAAATAGAAATAGAAATAGAAATAGAAATAGAAATAGAAATAGAAATAGAAATAGAGATATTTTCAGGGTGTCAAAGAGCCAAGAGTTTAAACCTAGCAATTAAATTATAAGAAAAGAGCTTAAAAATAAAATTTGACTAATTATTCAATCTTGTTGGATATTCTTCCCAATTATCTCTCATATTTCCTACACAGTTCAAACTGCTTCCTCTCAGCATTCTTTAGAAGGAAATAAAAAGTCATCTTTCCAGTGCCAAATTTTTGGTGAAAATTTACTTAAAGACTATTATCAAACCAGAAGATTTCTTAGAGAGAGTCTTGCCTAGTGGCCATTATGCTGAATATCAATTGCATTTCTGAATCAATTGCAAGTTTGAGGTGTGAGTCACTGTGGTAGACATGGAAGTAAACACATAAACATATGTGTTATCCTATTTTTGATGTCCAGACACAATCAAGTAAAGGGGCAGAAAGAGTATTTGAGGAAATAATAGCTGAAAATTTCCCAACTCTCACGAAAGAAATGAACTTACATGTCCAAGAAGCACACTGTACCCCAATAAGAATAAATCCAAATAGACCTATGCCAAGACACATATTATTCAGAATGTCAAATGTAAAAGATAAAGAGAAAATTCTCAGAGCAGCAAGAGAGAAGCAAACGATCACGTACAAAGGATGTTCAGTAAGACTTAGTGCAGATTTCTCTTCAGAAACCATGGAGGCAAGAAGACAGTGGTATGATACAATTAGGAAACTGAAAGAGAAAAACTGCAAGCCAAGAATTCTTTATCCAGCAAAACTGTCCTTCAAATATGAAGGTGAATATAAAGTATTCACAAACTAAGAGAGTTTGCAAAAAAGAATCCACCTTTGCAGGAAATATTAAAGGAAGCCTTAGAACCTGAAAGAAAAAGACAGGAGAGAGAGGCTTGGAGGAGAGTATAGAAGAAAGAAAAGCAGAAAGGATAACCAAAAGAGTAAAAAGAGAGACAAAAATAAGATGACAGGGAAGCGGCTGTGGCTCAATCAGTAGGGCTCCTGTTTACCATATGGGAGGCCCCGGGTTCGGTTCCCGGGGCCTCCTGGTGAAGGCAAGCCTGCCCGCATGGCGTGGTTAGCTGACCCAGCGAGCACAAGCAGCAAGGGGGGGATAAATAAATAAATAAAATCTTAAAAAATAATAATAATAAGATGACATATGAAAACCAAAGAATAAAATGGAGGAAATAAATAGTGCATTTTCAGTAATATCATTGAATGTGAATGGATTAAATCCCCCAATCAAAAGATACAGGCTGACAGAATGGATAAAAAAACATGAGCCATCCATATGCTGCTTACAAGAAACTCACCTCAGTCCCAAGGATACAAGCCGGCTGAAAGTAAAAGGTTGGAAAAAGATACTCCACACGAATAGTAAACAGAAAAGAGCAGGGGTAACTATACTAATATCAGACAAAACAGACTTCAAATGCAAAAAAGTGATAAGAGATGCAGAAGGCCATTATATATTAATAAAAGGGACGATCCTCCAGGAAGATATAACAGTCATAAATATCTACGCACCTAACCAGGGTGCCCCAAAATATATGAGACAAACTCTGGCAAAACTGAAGGGAGAAATAGACATTTCTACAATAATCGTTGGAGACTTCAACACCCCTCTCACATCATTAGATAGAACAACTAGACAGAAGATCAACAAGGAAACAGAGAACTTGAACAATATGATAAGCAAGTTAGACCTAACAGACATATACAGAACACTGCATCCAAACTCAGCAGGTTATACATTCTTCTCAAGTGCCCATGGATCTTTCTCCAGGATAGACCACATGTTAGGTCACAATACAGCTCTCAATAAATATAAAAAGATTGAAATTATACAAAGCACTTTCTCAGATCATAATGGAATGAAACTAGAAATTGATAACAGATGGGAAAAAAGTAAATCTGCAAATGTGTGGAGACTGAACAACACACCCCTAAATATTCAGTGGGTCAAAGAAGAAATTGCAAGTGAAATCAGATACAATCAAGTAGAGTTATTACCATAAATTCTATAAAGCTGAATTTATACTATTAAGATACACCTGAAAGTTTTATTTTCAGATAAACAATTGTCAAAGTAAATAAGTTAATATTTTTATTTCATCATTAATGTAGAATGAGAACTATAAGGGAAAAATAGTCTTTAGAGCTTGCTCAATGTTTATACTCTAAAAAGGGAATAAAGGAATTTAGTATACATAGAAAAATATTTTGGTGAAAGAAGATTAAAAATCAAATTAGTCCACATTATTGGAGCATTCTCCTATTGAATTCAAAATGTGAAGGAAATTATGTATTGAATAATTCAATTTTAGGACCTAGAACATGGGGGGTTTTTTTGAGTCAAACTTGGAAATGCAAAAAAACTGTTATAAAAGTTAACAATAACTTTGTAAAATTTTGAGACCCAAATAGAAGTTTTCACAGTCTGCCCAAATCTGTGTAATCTAGACTACTCAAAAATATATCTATCTTCAGGCATTTTGTATAATCTTAATGCCTATAATTTCTAGAATGCTTGATATAATAGCTAAAATAATGGAAAAGGAAAGATTGAAATGAAAGATTGAATATGTGTACTTAATTTTGTTTCCTTTCTATAATCGCATCAAAATGACAGAAAAGTGATTTTAAAAGAGGCACAAATTCATAAAGACAAAGAACAGAAGAGGAGTCAATACAAGAAAAATTTAGAAACAAAAAACCAGGTACAGGAGTAGTAACTATTTATTAAGCCTTAGAAAGCAATTCTGCAGAAAGCTTAGAAGCCAATTACTTTTCAGATTTCAGAATTCCTAAAGGATCAAAAAGTGTTGGTACCAGGTGCTTTTGAAGTACTGAGAATACAAGGCTATAACAGGAGAAGGAATTGAAGGTGTTTATAAGATACAGTTAGACACCCCTATCCCCCCCAGCTTTCCTCTCCTTTGGATAATAAATCAACCGTGTCCCCAAAGGGACAGAACATTGCGGGTTTGTTCTGGAGAGCATCATTGAACTGCATGATGTTAGGCAAAACTGAGGTTAGGGACACCACATGAAGAACGATGGAATTAAGTGAACTTTAGCATGCTCAATGCTAAGAACTCCAGTCATCTTCCTCTACATGGTTCCCAAAGTCATCTTTGAGGAACCTGATCAGTCAAGAAGAAAGACCTAAAGATCCTGACTTCTGGCTTCCTTCAACAAAAAGGGATTGAACCAATATTCAATATTTACATTATTATGACTATGTAAAAAGCTATTCACAGATCAGCCATGTAACATTTTATGATTTCTTTTTCTTTCTTGCATAGCCTTTTGTTTTCCTTGAATTCGTCTTTGTCTTGTTTCTTCCTTTGTGAAATTGGGAGTCCAATGGTTAAACACTTCAGGCACAATCAGACACATGATTAAAAAACAGACACCCTCTATTGGCATAATCTGCTTTTTTTCTCAATTACCTTCATTATCAGGTAGGTATTCCCAGGAAGCATGACTATAAGCAGTTCCAAACTTAGGAGTTTAACAACCTCAGCAAATACAGGGAGACTTTTCCTCAACAGCTCCAGCAAGAGAACCAATCTTTTGTCCAAGGTGACATGCTACTCTTTTTGCTTTGCCGAGTCACCACTTTAGCCAGGGTGTGGTGTCAGGCTTATCTGTACTTCATGGATTGGGAATGGGGGAGTCTGGGCAGACAAAAAAGTTAAGTAATAGGTTTAGAAAAATTTTAATGCATTCTACATTTGCATCTATAACAATTGTATATCTTGAACCCAAGACAATACTAGAATTGTACAGGCTAGAAGGGATAAATTTCATTTAATATATTCCTCTGGATTAAATGGGGTCATAACCAAATTATTCCAGACTTAGTATACAAATTTCACTAATGTTGAACTCTATCAATTATGCCTTTTGATTGAGGAAACACTATATAATTCAAGTTTTCAAGTTTAAATGATCCAGGGGATAATATCATTATGATTTTAGAACTAGTATGGAGGATTTTGTACTGATGTTCAAAGGGTAGAAATTTATCTATAAATAAAAATTAAGAATATATGAATTTTGGAATCTTTTAATATCAAACATGTTTTTCTGTAATTCGTTTGATCTTATAATTTTTGGTTTTAGTAATATTTTTAATGAATTTTATGACCTATATAATCTGTTAAATAAGCCAACCATCAACTATATGAAATTTAATATTTGGCTACTCTGCCAACTTGTGGGTCTTAAACAATTTCTGCTTGGTAGAAATAACTACAATTTTGGTTACTATGGAGGCCAAATAATTTTCATTTTTTCCCCTTTTTGGGTAATGTTTCTTTTTCAGTAAATCAAAAGTCCTTCTCCAGGGCATGTAACTGTGAATCTTGACATTCCATGGGTTAGGAGAGGGGGGTATCATGGGCCC
>JAKSZT010054416.1:21215903-21286210 GCA_026826555.1 Tolypeutes matacus
AGTCAAGAAATGAAAAAGACGCTGGACTCACATGGCAGCAGAATTGAACAGGCAGAGGAAAGAATTAGTGATATGGAAGACAATACAGTTGAAATCAAAGAGATTGTAGAAAACATAGACAAAAAGATAGAAAAAATCCAGTATGGTCTCAGGGAATTAACCGATAATGCAAGACGCACAAACATACGCATTATGGGCATCCCAGAAGGAGAAGAGAAGGGAAAGGGAACAGAAGGAGTGTTGAAGGAAGTTATGGCTGAAAACTTCCCAACTCTATTGAGAGAGATGGATGTGCAGATCCAGGAAGCACAGCGCACCCCAAATAGTATAAATCCCAACAGGCCAACTCCAAGACATATACTTGTCAAACTGTCCAATGCTCAAGACAAAGAGAAAATACTCAAGGCAGCAAGAGAAAAGAGAACCATCACATACAAGGGAAGCACAATAAGATTAAGTGCTGATTTCTCAGCTGAAACCATGGAGGCAAGAAGACAGTGGTATGACATAGTCAAAACACTAAAAGAAAAAAACTTCCAGCCACGAATTCTCTACCCAGCAAAATTGGCATTCAAAAATGATGGAGAGTTCAAAATATTCACAGATAAACAGCAATTAAGAGAGTATGTCAAGAAGAAACCAGCACTTCAAGAAATACTAAAGGAATCTCTACAAATTGAAAGGAAAAAACAAAGGAGAGAGAGTTGGAGGAGAGTTTAAAAACAACTGAAAACTCAAAAAGAGAAACAAAACAACATATGACATACATTAACCCAAAGAAAAAATGACTGAAGTAAGAAATTCGTTACGAGTAATAACACTGAATGTTAATGGATTAAATTCACCAATCAAAAGACACAGATTGGCAGAATGGATAAGAAAATATGATCCATCTATATGCTGTCTACAAGAAACCCACCTTCGGCCCAGGGATTCAAGGAGGCTGAAAGTGAATGGCTGGAAAACCATTTTACAAGCTAACAATAGCCAAAAAAGGGCAGGAGTAGCTATTCTAATATCAGACAAAATAGACTTTAAATGCAAAACTATTGTAAGAGACAAAGATGGACACTACATATTAGTAAAAGGAGTAATCTCTCAAGAAGAGAGAACAATCATCAACATTTACGCACCTAATCGAGGTGCCTCAAAATACGTGCGGCAAACTCTGGAAAAACTAAGAGGAGAAATAAATTCCTCTACAATTATAGCAGGGGACTTCAACACACCACTATCATCATTAGACAGAACATCTAGGCAGAGAATCAATAAAGAAACGAAGGCACTCAACAATACATTAGAAGATTTGGACTTAATAGACATATACAGAACACTACACCCAAATACAGCGGGATTTACATTCTTCTCCAGTGCACATGGAACATACTCCAAAATAGACCACATGCTAGGCCCCAAAACAACACTCAATGAATTCAGAAAGATTGAGATTATACAAAGTAATTTCTCTGACCACAACGGAATGAAGTTGGAAATCAATAAGGGCCAGAGAAACAGGTTAGGCACAAGGATATGGAAGTTAAACAACACACTCTTAGACAAACAGTGGGTCAAAGAGGAAATTTCAAAAGAAATCAGTAACTACCTTGAAACTAATGAAAACGACAACACAACATATCAAAACCTATGGGATGCAGCGAAAGCAGTCCTGAGAGGGAAGTTCATAGCCATAAATTCATATATTAAAAAAGAAGAAAGAGCTAAAATTGAAGACCTAACTGCACACTTGGAGGAATTGGAAAAACAACAACAAACTAAACCTAAAGGAAGTAGAAAACAGGAAATAACCAAGATTAGAGCAGAACTAAATGAAATAGAGAATAAGAAAGCACTGGAAACAATAAACAAAACCAAAAGCTGGTTCTTCGAGAATATCAACAAAATTGACAAACCCTTAGCCAGACTAACAAAGAAAAAGAGAGAACAGATGCAAATACATAAAATAAGGAATGAGCAAGGTGATATCACTACTGACCCCACAGAAATAAAGAGTATCATAAGAGGATACTTTGAAAAATTATATGCCAACAAGAATGACAATTTAGAGGAAATGGACAAGTTTCTAGAAACCCACAAACAGCTGACATTGATGAAAGAAGAAATAGATGAACTCAAGAGCCCAATTACAAGTAAAGAGATAGACTCAGCCATTAAAAACCTCCCAACTAAGAAGAGTCCAGGACCAGATGGCTTCACAGCTGAATTCTACCAAACATTCCGGAAAGACCTAACACCTATTCTACTTAAGCTCTTCCAAAAAATAGAAGTAGAAGGAATATTACCTAACTTGTTCTATGATGCCAACATTACCCTAATACCAAAACCAAATAAGATACCACAAGAAAGGAAAATTACAGACCAATTTCTCTAATGAACCTAGATGCTAAAATCCTTAACAAAATACTTGCTAATCGCATTCAACAACATATCAAAAGGATTATACACCATGACCAAGTGGGTTTCATCCCAGGTATGCAAGGATGGTTCAATATAAGAAAATCAATCAATGTAATACACCACATAAACAAACTGAAAGAAAAAAATCACATGATCATCTCTATAGATGCCGAAAAAGCATTCGACAAAATACAGCACTCTTTCCTCATAAAAACACTACAAAAGATAGGAATAGATGGAAACTTTCTGAAAATGATAAAGGGTATATATGAAAAACCCAAAGCTAACATCATTTTCAACGGTGAAATCCTAAAAGCCTTCCCTCTGAGATCGGGAACAAGACAAGGATGCCCACTATCACCGCTCCTATTTAACATTGTCTTAGAAGTACTTGCACGAGCACTGAGACAAGAAAAGGACATAAAAGGCATCCAGATTGGAAAAGAAGAAGTAAAAATTTCATTATTTGCAGATGACATGATCCTATACATAGAAAGCCCTGAGAAATCGACAACAAGGCTTCTAGAACTTATAAAGGAGTTCAGTAATGTTGCAGGCTATAAGATCAATGCTCAAAAATCAGTAGCATTTCTATACACCAATAACCAGCAAACTGAGGAGGAAATCAGGAAAAAAATACCATTTACAATAGTAAACAAAAGAATCAAATACCTAGGAATAAATTTAACTAAAGATGTAAAGGACTTATATACAGAAAACTACACAACACTGTTAAAGGAAATCAAAGAAGACTTAAATAAATGGAAAAATATTCCCTGTTCATGGATGGGAAGATTAAACATCATCAAGATGTCTATCCTACCCAAACTAATCTACAGATTTAATGCAATCCCAATAAAAGTCAACACTATATTTTTTAAGGAACTGGAAAAACTAACCACAAAATATATTTGGAGAGGCAAGAGGCCCCGAATTGCCAAAGATATATTGAAAAAGAAAAATGAAGTTGGAGGTATCACATTACCTGACTTTAAAACATACTACAAAGCTACAGTGATCAAAACTGCGTGGTATTGGCACAAGGATAGACCTACTGACCAATGGAACCGGATTGAGAGTTCTGATATAGATCCTCGCATATACAGTCATCTGATATTTGACAAGGCCACGAAACCCACTCAGCTGGGAGAGAGTGGCCTCTTTAACAAGTGGTGCTTGGAGAACTGGATATCCATATCCAAAAGAATGAGAGAAGAATACCATCTCACACCTTATACAAAAATCAACTCAAGATGGATCAAAGATCTAAATATAAGAGCCAAAACCATAAAAACCTTGGAAGATAATGTAGGGAAGCATCTACAGGACCTTGTAATAGGAAATGGTTTCATGAATTTCACACCCAAAGCACGAGCAGCAAGAGAAAAAATTGATAAATGGGATCTCCTCAAAATTAAAAACTTCTGCACCTCTAAGGATGTTATTAAGAAAATAAAAAGGCAACCTACCCAATGGGAAAAAATATTCGGCAACCATATATCTGATAGGAGCCTAATATCCTGCATATATAAAGAAATCCTTCACCTCGAAAATAAAAGGACAAACAACCCATATAAAAAATGGGCAAGTGACCTGAAAAGACACTTCTCCAAGGAAGAAATACAAATGGCTAAAAAGCACATGAAAAAATGCTCAACATCACTTGCTATCAGGGAAATGCAAATCAAAACTACAATGAGATACCATCTTACACCCATCAGAATGGCAGCTATTAAAAAAACAGGAGACACTAAATGTTGGAGAGGATGTGGAGGAATAGGAACCCTCATCCACTGCTGGTGGGACTGCGGTATGGTCCAGCCACTGTGGAGGACAGTTTGGCGGTTCCTCAGAAAACTAGCAATAGATCTTCCGTATGATCCAGCAATTCCACTGCTGGGTATATACCCAGAAGAACTGAAAACAAAAATACAAACAGATATATGCACACCAATGTTCATAGCGGCATTGTTCACCATTGCCAAAAGTTGGAATCAGCCCCGGTGCCCATCAACAGACGAATGGATAAGCAAAATGTGGTACATACATACAATGGATTATTACTCAACTGTAAGAAGGAACAAAGTGCTAACACATGGAATAACGTGGATGAATCTTGAAGACCTTATGTTGAGTGAAGCAAGCCAGGCACTGAAGGATGAACAGTATATGACCTCACTGATCTGAACTGAGGAAAGTGAGCAGTCTCTGAGAACCATTGTCTGAAAGATAGGTTAACAAAGGAGAGTAAGAGAAGAGCAGGCTTTGAGCCATCACCCATATGGACATAATCTGTGGTAAAGGTATAGAGTGTGGTTGCATGTTGGGGGATGGGGCAGATGAGTGGTGGTGTTCCTGGGTTTGGTGGTGCAGCACTGGGGGGTGGGTGGATTAGGAAGGGCTGCTTCAAATCCCCAGGGCATGTAACTGTGAATCTTGACATTCCATGGGTTGGGAGAGGGTGGTATCACGGGCCCTGGGGGGCTGGGGAGAAGGGAACAGTCAAGATCTAATGGGTTGTTTGGTGGTCATGGGGAAGGTTTTTCATTACCTTACAATAATGGACACAGGACATGGTAAATATCATCAAAATTATTAAACTGTATCATCTAAATTGTAAACTATACTGTAAATCACTGACAATGTTTAGTTGTCGTATTTTGCTATCTGCATAACAGTTATAACAATGCTAACAACCAAAAAAAAGGGGGGGGGGAGTTAATATGGGGTGGGGAAGGGAGGGTGGTTTGGTATCTGGGAGTCTCCGGCACTCCGTGTGTGACTTTGCTGTGACCTAAAACTTCTTTGAAAATTAAAAGAAAAATTGGGAGACAATGGGGATTGAGAGGAGGAAGGTGTCATGGCACACCAGACATCCGATAACACAGTGATAAAGGGAAGGAAAAAAGGGAAAAAAGAAAAGAGAAAGGGAAAAAAAATGAATATATATATATATATATATTTTTTAAAGGCATTTCCTTTGCTTTTTTGCCCATTTTTTGAATGTCCCAATCCACTAATTATATTTTATTTTGTTTTGTTCTTTGTTTGATTGTTTTTTTTCCTTCTCTCTTTTTTTTTTTTTCCCCCTGAGTTTCCTTATGTTTGTCTCTTGCATGTAAGCTTATCACACTTGTTTCTTTTTCCTAGTAAGTGTATTTGATTATTTTATGGACTAAATGTTCATGGAGGATTTGGATCACAGAAGGGTTACAATGGGTACTGAGGGGGATTATTGGGGGGGGTGTCTGGGGGGGGTTTCGTGGGGATTGGTTCATCCGAATATACATGAAAGATATACAAAATCATTCAAAGGATCGGGGGATGGGGCATGGTCACGATGGGTGGATAATCACACAATAAATGAGGGAATCTGAATTCCTAGCCTGGAGAGCTCTGCCACAGTCTCCAAGGGAGCAGCAATAGTCCTCTGAGTGTAGGGACAGTGCCTGTCAAAATAGGATGACCCACTGATGTTTTTTTTTTTTTATTGATGACTACCCTTGTGAGTCTTTGCTCTTGTAAATGAGACTTAGCCTGCAGTTGTGGGGTGCCTAAGGGTTGCCACCTGAGAGCCTCCTTGTTGCTCAAATATGGCCTCTCTCTAAGCCAAACTCAGCATATCATTGCATTACCTTCCCCCCAACGTGGGACATGACTCCCGGGGATGAGCCTCCCTGGCAACGAGGGATTAATACCAAGTGCCAACTGGCAACACAACTGGAAAAAGACCTTGAATAAAAGGGGGAAATGGTAAAGACAAATGAGTTCAAGTGGCTAAGAGACTTCAAAGAGAGTCGGGAGGTCATCCCAGAGGTAACTCTTACGCACACCTCAGTAGGAGCTCATAGAACATCTAAGTGCCTATCACCCCACTCAGTGGGGTTCCTGAGAGCTCCGGAGACACCCTGGTCCTATATAAGGGGGGATAGCCCCAGAGACTGATGCCTTATCAGTGGGTTCTATTTTGGAATCTGTGCTCCTGAGAGTGACAGAATTAGACTCAAATAAGTCCTCCCTGCACATGGTTCACCAGTCCCTTCTATCCAACTTATATGTGATGCTGGAGTTTTTAGGTATACTTGCAGAGACTGGAGCCTCCCACCTACCTATGTGCCAGGTGTGCATGAAATCTAGGTGGAGCTGCAACTCCTACCCTACAGCTCAATGGACTCATCCAAGTCACCTGGTGAGGAGACAACGATGGGAAATGGCCATCCCAGGGAATGGAGAGGGCCTGCATCTGCAGGCAGGATCATCCCACCCACCATATCCATGGGATATAAGCCCTCTCTCACTTGGAGTTGGAGTGGACATCACCATCCCAGTCGCCTCTGGATTGGGGGAAGAACTATGGACTAGAGTGGACTTGATGGTATTCTCTTGCTCACATATGGTGATTCTTGCAATGCAAGAAATTATAACAATGAGGTGGAGCCAGTGGCCACTTGACAGTTTTTGGGTAGGGAGGGGATGAGCAGTTGAAATACAGGGGCTTCTTTGGGAGTTGGAGGTTTTCCTGAGTACTGTTGTGGCAATGGATGTAGGCCATTTTAAATCAGCACACACCACTCAGAACTGAGTGGGAGAGAGTGTGAACTGTGGTCTATGGTTGGTGGCAAGGCTCCAGGATGTGTAAGTTCATTGAGGGTGGTGGGCCACACTGTGGGAGATGTTTGTGTGGGATGTGGGAGGTGTGGGAGGTGGGCAACATGGGAATCCCAGTGGGTTCCGTGTAATATTTTAGGTAATCTAAGCACCTCTTAAAATATATGTATATATATATATAAATAACATTTTTGTAAGCAAATACACATATACGCACATATATTTATATATCATTTTGCAAATGTTTGTATGTATTGTGAGAATTTTGATTTTTACCCATAATAAAAAAAAAAAGGAAAAAAAAAAAAAGTCCTTCTAATACCTTGTATTGTAATAAAGATCAAGAGTCTTGAATGAAAAAAAAATACTAACAGAATTTCAAAAAACAGTGAACCATTCTGTAGTCCAGAGGCCCCTTATTATTGTTATGTACTAATCTTTGGTGTTGCCATATATATATTTGTTCTGAGGTTCTCATTATCTCTCTTAACTGTGACTATATATATACACATATGAGTATATATACATAGGAGTAAAAATACTCCTTATGTATTTATTCATCATTGTTACGGAACTATGATGACCTCTTTTAGTTTATGACAATAAAACATTCTTTTTAAAATAGTCATAATAGCAACAGTTAACATTAATCTTCACAAAAACCCTATAAGGAAACTGAAAAGGAGTATAGAAACTTGCCCAAAGCAAAAGTTAGTAGTTAGAGACCAGTCCCGCCAGTTTGAACCCAAAGCCTACAAAGTAATAAATACTAAAAAACATAGTGATGTAATTGGTCTGATCATTATTTTGTCTGCTTATTTCTGGTGTAGAATACCTGAAAGAGAAAAAGGTTTTAAAAAGGTTGTTGTGGTGATTATTTGTAAATGGAATAGACTACTCAACTGAGTCCAACACTTAGGACTACACTTATAAAATGATAATTTGATAAGGATCAGTACCTATCATAAAGAACAGTCTTTTTAGAATTCTGGAGAAAGAGAATGTTCTTTTAGTGTGCTGTCACTATCTCTCTTTCTTTCTCTGAGCTCCCCACCAATCTTTCTTGAAAATAAAAAATATATATATTTTATTATAAAATACATTAAGTATACAAGAAGCATAGAGAATAACATAAAAACATATATGTAGTTACCATCCAGATCTTATCAAGTTCTAATGTTTTGCCATACTTGCTTAAGTGTTTTTGAGTATTGTTTTTAACTTATTAAATATATTAGACAGTTTAAATAGTATATATAGAACATACATGTGTAGCATAAAGAATAATAAAATGAATACTCATGTACTGTCTCCATTACCCCTGCCTCCTGTGTTTCCCTGGTTAATGATTGATGGCTTGACTGAGTATAGAATTCTAGGTTGGAAATAATTTTACTTGAGAATTTTGAAGGCAATGTTCCATTGTCTCCTGGCTTCCAGTATTGCTGTTCAGATGTCTGATGATATTCTCATTCTTTTTCCTTTATATGTAACCTGTCTTTCTCCCACTATGGAAGATCTTTGCCCCCAGTGTTCTGAAATTTCACAGTACCTTGGTGTGGGTTTATTTTTACCCACATGCTGAGTACTCTGTGAGCCATTTCAATCTGGAAATTCATGAGTTTCTATTCTATGGAATGTTATATCATTCCTTTTTTTAATGATTTTTTCTAGAACATTTTTTCTGCTCCCTTCTATTCTTTGAGTATTGAACCTGATAGGCTGGTGTCCTTTATCATCTCTTTTTCTTTTTGCTCTACTTCTGGAAGATTTTTAAGCCCTTATAATTTCTAATTTCTACCATATTTCTAATTTCAAATATTTCCTTTTTACCTGACTGTTCCTTTAATAAAGCTTTTGATTCTTCTTTTATGGTGGAAACTATCTTATTTATCTCTAGGAAGATATAAAGACCCTTTAAATTTTTTTTCTTCTCTCCTCATGGTCTTTGTTTCCTAAAACTGTTTTTTCCCCCTGTTTCTTTGTTGTGGTGTGTCTTTCTTATATTCCACAACATCTAGTTTTGATTCTTGGCTTCCAACTCTCCTTTAACAATGGGGTATTAAAAAGATATTTGGAGTAGGTTTCATTGACTGCAAGTTTTACTATGAGATGGTTTGGCTAAACCATTTCATTGAAGAACTCCCAATGTCAGCATCTTTAGGTATTTTTATGATAGGTAGAAGGTTACCTGGAGTTGATGCTTCCATTTTTCTGCCTTTAAGGTGATTTATGGAGGAGTGGTGGTGTCTTAATGTTCTGTATGCAAACATTTCATTTAATTCCTTTTTTCCACTTTGGTAACCTTGCCCTGAACTGTACCCTGAATCCTCCAGTCAAGAAAACTCTTCTATCCTCTCCAGAGAATAAGTCTCTAGAGTTCTAGTGGAGTAGAAAAACGGTAAACTCTGGCTACATGTACAAGTCTCTGTGTGTCCAATTCGTTTTTTTTTTTTGTTTTTTTTTTAAAGATTTGTTTATTTATTTCTCCCTGCCCTCACTGTTTTGCACTCACTGTCTGCTCTCTGTATCCATTCACTGTGTGTTCTTCTGTGTTTGCTTGTCTTCTCTTTAGGCATCACCGGGAACCGATCCTGGGACCTTCTAGGGTGGGAGAGAGTCACTCAATCTCTTGCGCCACCTCAGCTCCCAAGTCTGCTACATCTCTTATTGTCTCTCCTCTGCGTTTTTTTTTTGGTTACATCATCTTGCTGTGCCAGCTCTCCACGTGGGCCAGCACTCCATGAGGGTGAGTGCTCCTGCACTGGCCAGCTCTCTACATGGGCCAGCTTGCTTTCACCAGAAGGCCCCAGGAATTGAACCCTGGACCTCCTATATGGTAGACGGGAGCCCAATTGCTTGAGCTACATTTGCTTCCTTCAAATTCCTTCTTAAACATTGAGTCAATCTTCCTTTTTTTAGGCCAACTTTACTCCCAATTCCAAAGTTTTCACATACCACCACAGCTGAGCTGTTTAGGGGTTTGTGGTATATATTGGGTTGCTTTTTAAATTTCCCAATGTCATTTTAGAGTAATGAGTTTCTCGAGTTCTGCTAAATTCATCTAGTTTTCAGATTCCCATTCAGATTTCTCATTCTCTTTGTCTTTGTCAACAAATATTTCTTTTTGTTCTTAGTGTTCTGAAGTTTAACTATAATGAGAGTAGGTGTGGATTTCTTTTATCTTGATTAGGGTTCCTTATGTTCTTGTAAGTGGAGATTTGTGTTTTTATCATTCACAGAATATTCTCAGCCACTTTTTAAAATTATTTTCTACTGGAATTTTTAATGTACCACCATAATGAATTCTGGGTAATTTCTTCCTATTAATCATCTAGGTCACTAATTCATTTTGCAACTATGGCTATAAACTACTTTCAAAACTGTAAGTAGTTTCTAATTTTAATTACTACTTTACTTTTAGAATTTCTATTTAGTTCTTTTAAAAATAATTTAAATACATTAAACATGCTTATTATATATTTTGTAGCCTGTAATTTCAGTATCTACAGGTTTGACTCTGTTGTGGTGCTGCCATTTTGTTTTCTCATTGTTTCTCTTGCTCGTGGTGGCTTATTTTGCTGTGTGTTTTGAAATATTTCTGCAACCTTCTTCCTTAGAAATTTATTTCTGAGAATTTTTTGAGACATAGACTTAAAATATCTTCATTGTCAGTTCTACCTCAAGATGCTACCAATCCAATACCACTTTCAAATATATTTTTAGTGTGAGAATTTTGAGCCAGAGAGTGTAAATTATGACCATAATTTCAGGTCAAGGGTTAGCTTGACGTGATATATTATCAAGCAAGACTTCCCACCCTCATTCAGAGCTAAGGTCAGGGAAAGCAAGTTTTTTATTTTACTATTTCCCTTCTTAGTTGTCTCATTGAAGGGAACAATTTTTTTTTTTGAGGGGGAAGAGTCTCAAATAAGATTTAGTATATCGAACAAGTCCTCTAGACACATAGAACTAGTAAATCCTCCCCTCCCGCCCTTATTCTCCATCCCCATGGCAATTGCTGAGTTCAGGGCTAGCTTACTCACTTTTCTCCACTCATGCTTTCTCATTGTTTTGGGGCTCTGAGAATTTATTTTGTCAGCATAACTATGTATTTAAAATGTACTTTTACACCTTTTTAAAAAGGCATTTTTAGGAGTGCTGTAGGGGAATTTCAGGATAAGAGAAATTATGTACAGTTTGCTCAGGGATATTCTCTAGACAAGAAAGAAAGTAATCTGTTTATATGAGCTGGGGAGACCTATGAGACCATAGAGACTGGGGGATGGGGAGAGCAATTCCTTTTCACCTAGAAAGTCTTAGATTAGAAAGTGTAAAAACATGACCATCAGAAGGTCATGTCTCTGGTCAACATATAAACTCCCCCCAGAAAAGCCATGTATCAGATTCCAATCAACCATTTCCCATGAAAAAAAATCTCAGTGACTGTATTAGCCTAGATATACTAAGCTAACTCATTGGCTTAACTACAAAGTGTTATTTCCTGTTCACATTACAGTCCTTTATGGAACAGTTACAGGCTGTTCTCCTCAGTGGCTCTCCTCCAGGTTATGGCTTGGAAGCCTGGTCTCCTGCAATTTGACTTCCAAATGTGTTGCAAAAGTGAAGAAAGACCTGTAGGTAGGCTGTTTTTAAGGGCTTCTACTTCTGCTCATGTCTCATTGGCCAGATTTCATTGACCTCCCAACCTAACTCCATTGGAGGTCAAGAAATATATCTTCCTGTATACACAAGAAAATTATTTGGTGATCACAGCATTATCTATGTTTCTCATGGTCACTCTGGTAATCTACTGGATCTAGAAAATGTAAATTTATGAAATGAAATGAAATAAAATGAATAAGAAATCAGAGCAACAATCAGTGACCCACCAAATGCATTTGAGTTTGTAATACATTGAATGTGATTCAAGCTAAGAAAGTTGATGTCCACATTCTTTGAGCATCCCTACTCCAAGACTGTTTTATCTTGAAGACACACTGTGAGCTACTTGGTGAACAAGCAGAATCGTTCCATGATGATGCTTTGAGAATTTTTGGGACAGAAGTAGATGGATTTTTTGGGTTTATATATCTGGAAGATGTGAACAGATTTGATTAAACATTAAAACCCTGACCCTCAATATTTCCTCTAGGTTTTTTTTTTTTTTTTTTTTTATGGAGCCGATTAAAGTATCTTCTGAATATACCTTGAGTTCTCTTACCTTTTACTTGGTCTATTTCTTGTTCTCCATACTTGGAATTCCTTGCTACTATTTGTCCTGTTAATAAGTTTGAAAGCTCCACAACCACAAGTTATTTTTTCTCTGAAGAATTCTTGGAGCCTTCTAAAAAGAATTGCACTTTGTGTTTTTACTGTACTTTCAAATATCTTTGTTGGTGTTACTTGTTTATATGATTGTGATCCTCATCCCTAACACACACCTATAATTAAATTAAGGTAAACAGCATATTGGGAGTAAAAACGTTGTGTTATTGTGCTCAATCTCCAGAATCTGAGACAGTCCCAGACACATGGAAGATGCTCACTAAATATTTGTGCATCAGCCACAACTGTAGCTTAGCAGTATTCTCAATACACATGGTAAATTTATGCAGTTCAGCCCAAGATTTGAGAAGAATAACCAACTCCTTGTCCTACACTATAACCCTGTTCCTTGGTTGTTGTGAATTAGGTCACTTTAGTTATAAGGGAAAGAAAGGAAATGATCTCTAACTTTAATAAGCTTACCTTTCAAGAGAGATATAAAATACATTTAAAAACACGCACACAAATATACCAAGAAGGTACAGATATGTAAGTATTTATCAAGCATAAAGGAGGGAAATGTGGAGCTGATTTGGAGAAAAGGTAACCTATGATGTGAGGTGATTATACTTAGGCAATTATGGTAATTGTACCCAGCCTGGCTGTCCTCATTCATCCTTTAGCTGTGTGTCGAAACATTCACTCCCTCTGGTTGGCAGCTGGAACATTTTTAGCAACCTTGGAGTCCAGACATGCACACATTTAGATCCTCACTGCTACTCTGGATTGAGTCTCTAAAATGAAAATCTATGGAAATTTAGTCATTTATGAATCTAATGTCTCATCAGAAAGAATTAAAAAGCAAAGTGTATTGGTCCTCGTGGTGCTCTGAAGCTGTATGTACCCCAGAAAAACATTTTCTTAAATCGAATCCATTCCTGTGCATGTAAACCCATTGCAAATAAGGTTTTTGATGAGGCTACTTTAGTTAAGGTGTGACCCACCTCATTCAAGATGGGCTCTTAATACTGGAGTCCTTTATAAATATAATAGAGAGAGAGAGAGAGTGCCACAGAAGCAATAAGCCCAAAGCAACAAAACCCAGAAGAGAAGGGAGAGACCAGCAGATGCTACCATGTGTCTTGCCATGTGGTGGAGGAGCCAAGGATCGCCGGCAGCTTGTCTCTGGGAAGAAAACATCTCCTTGATGAAGCCTTGATTTGGACATTTTCTGGGCTCAATTGTGAGCAGATAAATTTCCATTTTTTTTTTTTTAACCCAAACCCTTTCCTGGTATTTGCCTTAGGAGCCTAGGAACCTAAAATGGTCACTTTTTCCCCCAGACAATGTCATTCCACTGCATTCTTCTACCATCCATCCTTGTAATTAACATGGTGCTAAAACAACAACAACAACAACAAAAACCAGGGATATTTGCATCAAACGAGGGATTCTTAACTCTAATGCTAACCTCCTTTTCAATGACCCCAAATAACAAGGAACGGCTTTGTCATCTTTGGAGACATAGTGGTGGAGTTACTTACTGCAGAGAAACAAGTGTTTATCTATAAAGGAGTTGACCTAATTGAAGGGAAAAAGTTCAGCTATTTTTTTGCTTTTCTTCCTTTTGCTTGCTACAACTTAGCAGAGTGCAACAGATTTCTAAGTATGAAACTCCTGTTCACTGTACCTGACATATGCCCCACTAAATCACCTATTCTTTACCTAGTCTCCTTCCATAAGCACCCTCCTATACTTCCCATTCCACCTCCTATCCCAAATATAACCAATTCTCCTACTATTTTTCTCTGGGCCCTACTATTGAATGCTTTGAACAGACTCCCGAAGCAGAAACACAGTAGTTGCTGGTGGTGGTGGTGGTGGTGGTGGTGTGTTAAAGTACATAAAAAAGTAGTTACGAATTACTCCAAGATCTGGAAGTAAGTGGAAATACAGAGCTTAGAGTCCTACACTTGAGGTTGCTTTTCTCCTAGAGGCATTGAAAATTCTAAAAAGTCATCTGAAAGGCTCTGAAGAGGTTATATACTTGTGACAGTCTATAGAGGCCAAGGGTGCAAAAGTTGAAGTCCAGTCCATCTCAAGTGGCTCTTGGTAAACACTTTCACATGGACTTGGGACTCCAAAAAGCTGCGGCCTACACATAAGGGTGAAGTAGAAACAGATTGGCCATCTCAAAGGACTATAGCCTAATTCTAAATTATTTTAATCCCTGAAATTGTATTAAGTGTTTTTAGATTGCCAGAGCCCCAAGTGCCTGGCAAAAGCAAATGCAAATTTACTCTGGAGAAAATTAAGATTATCCTAAATCTCAAATTATGTCTACAAATAATTTTTAAAAAACAAGATCTGATACACAGTAGAAAATAACCAAGACCTTGATAGGACAAAACTTCTTGATAAATAAATAAAATCAATCTCACAAGGACTTCAGAAATTGGATTCATCAAACACAGATTTTAAATACTATGCTTACTACATTCCAAGAGATAAACAACAAGATTGAGAATTATAGCTGAGAACTGAAAATTACTAAATAAACGCCAAGAGATTTGAAAAAAGGACCAAATAGAAGAGCTGGAAGTAAAGAAATGCAGTTACTGAAGTTAAGAAGTTAAGGAATGGGTTTAACAGCAGATTAAATTCAATAAAAGAGATTATCAAAGGGGGGCAGATGTGGCTCAAATGGTTGGGCGTCTGTCTCCCAAATGGAGGGACCTGGGTTCGATCTTTGGGACCTCCCAGTAAAAATTTAAAAAAAAGAAAAAGAAAAATATAGAAGGTGCATGGGCCACCAGGCCCCTTGCTCGGGTGCACTGTCAGGCCCCACCGAGCCACGCAGCAAGTTGATGACATAATAGGAGAGTGACACAAGGGAGAGCCAAGATGAGACGCACCAAAAAAACCAGGAATTAAGGTGGTGTAGGTGGTAGAACGCCTCTCCCCACATCAGAGTTTCTGAGGATCAAATCCTGATGAAGACAGGAGGAGAAGAATGAGAAGAGAGGGCAGGAAACAGACACAGAGAATTGCCCAGCAAATGGACACAAAAACAGCAAAAATGGGGGGGGGGGTAAAAATGGATAAAAGTAAATAAATAAATAAATCTTTTTTTAAAAAAGAGAGATTCTATAATCTATCTATAATCTTTGTGATAGGACAGAAAAAAATATGCAGACTAAATCATACACAGAACAATGCCAAACAAAAGGAGAGGGAGAACTCTAGAGATTACAGTGAGAAGTTATGATATATACCTGAGGCTCCAGAAGCAGAAGAGAGTAAAACTGGGCAGAAGCGATATTTGAAGAAGTAGTGGCTGAGAATTTTCCAAATTTTACATAAAACAATAAACCCAGATTCAATAATAAAAAGAAATCCCTCCATAAGCTCATCATGATAAAATTGACATAAATTAATAAAAATAAAAATAATAATAATAAAGCAAATCTTAATAGTGGCCAGAGGCAAAAAGACAGAGGAACAACAATTAGACCAACATCTTACTTTTCAAAAGAAATAATGGAAGCTAGAAAACAGTAGAATGATATCTCCAAAGTACTGATAGAAAATAACCTATAATTTATACCCAGTGAAAATAAACTTCAAGAGTGAACATGAAATAAAAACATTTGGTTTTCAATAAAAAACTGAGAGAATTGATGTCCAGCATACCTTAGGCAGAAGGAAAATAATTCCTGATGGAAGATTCAATATTCAAAAAGGAAAGAGCAGAAATAATAAAGGTAACTATGTGGGTATATCTAAATGAATATTGACTAAATAAAATAACAATTACAACATCTGTGGAGTTTAAATATTGTTAGGAGACAATTCTCCATGGGTGTCTCATGCTTCTGCATATTTTGTGAGCAGAGGCACTGAAAGTTTTGTTTCAGACTATCTTTAAAGCATATTTGCATAGCAAAAAGCTTTGAGAGACAGAGATCATATCTCCCTTTAGAAAGGAGGGCAGGTTTATTTACTGTCCAGTGAAATAAAGACAATGTCTTCCTTTGGGGCAAAGGTAAGGCAAGTTTGCTTGCTCAGGATTCCTCATTCATGTCGCACTGTGTTCATGGTATCTCCTTAGCCACTCTACATCATCCTTCTGGGCTTTGCAGAGTGAGGCAAATTGACATGAACATGAAAACTCGGGCTTCTTCCTACACCATCAGGATTAATGTACTTTGTCTCTGACCCAGGTGTAGCCATTGGGCAGAAGGATATAGTTTTGAATTCCAAAAATAGATATTGGATCATGCTTGTAAACTGATCTGTTAATCTGGGCCTGATTAAGTTATGATTAGGGCATTGACTAGGCCACGTCCATAGGGTGTTGAGCCCCACCCCTTGGTGGGTGGGGGAATCAAGTATAAAAGGCAAGACAATGAACAGAGTTGAAGCAGTTCTGATGTTGGAGTTTTGATGCTGGAGCCCCGGGAGGCTAGCAGCGGGAGGAGGCCCAGGATAGAGACAAGTCGTTCACCTGACAGTTTCGCAGCTGGCCTTGTGGAGAGAAGCAAAGCCTAGAGAGCCTCATAGTCTACAGCTGACCTTGTGAAGGAAACAGAGGAGCTAAGCCTGGAGAGAAACACAGCCCCAGGAAGAGAGGAACCCAAGAAGCCTGAACCCTGGCAAACGTCGGCAGCTGTCTTGCTCCAACCTGTGGAAATGGACTTTGGTGAGGGAAGAAACTTATGCTTTATGGCCCAGTAACTGTAAGCTTATACCCCCAATAAATACCCTTTATAAAAACCAAACGATCTGTGGTACTTTCCATCAGCACCCCTTTGGCTGACTAATATACCAGGAATATCATGTCTTCTGCCTGTATCAGTGAAACTGTGGCAGGCTAATTTATCAGCTTGGAAATTGGTTAAAACCTCAGAACTTTCACTGTTCTTGACTGTGCAGAATTAAAAGACACGACTGTAGCACATAAACATATATTTGATATCCAACTGGGGTTTAGTCAAGGAATGAAAGGTGACAACTTTTGAAAACCAATTTACATAATTCACCACACTTGCAGAATAAGGAGAAAGATTATTATGGTTATCTCAAAAGATGCAGAAATATCATTTAATAATTTCAAAACCCAATTATGATTTAAATGCAATGCTTAGCAATTTAGAAGTAGATAGGAACTTTCTTAATTTGACAAAAGGTATCCAAAATAACCCAGAATAAACATCAATTGTATAATATACCATTAACAATTAGAAAATATAATTTTAAGATACACTATTTACAATAGCACAAAATATAAAATGCCTAGAAAAAAAATGTTAGCACCTCTATGCATAAATCTATAAAAATATTATTGAAAGTAATTAAAGACAGCCTCAATTAGTGGAGGGATATGCCATGTTATTCAGTTGGAAAACTTAATATTGTAAAGGAGTCAGTTTTCTCAAATTGATCCGTAAATTTCCTAAAATCCTAATAAAATCCCAAAACGGTTTGTTTGCATGTATGTATTTGTGTGTTACTTGACGAGATGAGTCAATCATTTCCATGGAAATGCAGAAGGCCATGTGTAATTAAGACTACACTTGAAAAATGAAGTGGGACGTCTACCATATACTTCAAAGAGAAAGCACATGGTAAGAAGGAGGAACCTTGAAAACATTAACATTTAAGGAGTAAGTAAAAGAAGAAAACATTCAAAGAAAAAATTTGGAGTAAGAGACTCTAAAATATATACCATTTTCAATCAAGTACTTATAAAGTGCTTTGAGTTTGGAGTAAAAAAAATTATTTTGGCTTTAAACTAGTCACATGTCACAAAAATTTCTTTCTGCATGTGTAAAATGGGGCTATAATTCTAGAGTCATTGAAGCAAACATCTTTAAAACAAAAAGCATTATAATACTAATTATTATAAAACTCAGTTTCCTTTGAGGTATGACCCACACAAATTTTAACCAGTGACCTTGACAGAAAATTTAGGCTATTCCTCCAAAATTGTTTGGGTGACAGTCCCACTAAAATTAAATGAAAATATTTTTTCCATTTTCACCTAATTCTACAGGAGACATGTAGACAGAAATAGTAAAACAAATTAAATCTTGTCTAAATATATAATGGAAAACTAAAAATATTGTGGTTTTGCCTATTTCCAATTCATAGTTAAAGTAATTTATGGTTGAAATGAAAGTGTCTTCTACGTATCTCTAAGTATCATATTGATGACCAAATATTTTCTGAATAGCTTCTTCATAGTCAGCTCAGCATATGCAACATTCTGCATGTATATATTGCTTATGCTTGTATGCTACTATCAGTGATTTCTTATTCAAAGGCCACTATAAACTATTTTCTCCCAAACATATACAGGACTGCAATTGGAGGATAATGGAAAGCATATCAGCACAATGGCAAAAATTGTTTGCTCATGTGATGTCATGCATAATTTACAAGTAAGAAATAGAACTTATAATATTATATAACATTTTGGTGGTTTGAACAGTTTCTAAACTTAGTTTGCCAGGCTTGTTAGAACACTTGATATTGGGGATTTTGTCTAAAATTTCAAAATAGCTCATGTTGAGTAATCTTCAAGCAAAACATATTTTTCTCCTTCAACAATGAAAATAACCCAAGGTCATTATGATTAAATATTACTATGTTTATAATACTTTTTATGTTAAGCATATGCTGGCCAGCGAATAGCATACTGGCTAGTATTTTTATATAGAGATGCCAAGAACAAAATTTCATAAGACTTTACCTCAATAAAAAATAAGAGTTTTAAAAATTATTTAGAGTGTATTTGGGGGATTTAAATATCAAGAATTTGTAATTCAAAGAAATCTTTATTTCTTTCTTTTAGGGTGTAAAATTATCATTAACAACCTACTAAGGAAGACTGGACCTTGGCAGTTGTATTGTTTATAAACTAACTTCCAAATCCAAATATCTTATGTCCAATCTTCTCAAGTATGACCCAAAACAGGCCTTAAATATCAATTGAATGTTTTTCACAAGACAAATTTTGGGTGCCTTTCAGTGGGATGCATAAGAGTATGTTGTCAGTGGTGTGCAAGAGCCAGTGCAAACTGACTCACGAGAGCCAATTGTGAGCATATCTTTCCAACTCCACACTCAGTGATGTCATGTCGGTAGTTTGGAATCAGCCATTGCAAGAGTAGTGTCACCACAGACACCGGCCAATACTACAAATCACGTCTTTTTCCCTTGCAAAGCCTGCAATTAACATTTACCAGCATACCACTACCTTAGAGGAAGAAAAAGGAAACCTAGATATGGCTTTAGCTCTAGGAAGGCTATGGAATTTGAACATTAAAGTGACTTAGATTTAGAATTGGAAAGCATTGTGCAAAGTTTCATGTACTAGAAGAATATTTTCTCTCCTCTGTGAGATCAATTAATTTTGGAAAGTTTGGAATCAGCTTAGTAGATATTTCAAGTTATGGGAAGTTCTGAGGAATGTAGTGTGTTTACAAAAACGATACATAATGTGTCCAAATTGCTAGGAAATGAGTATCTAAGTTCCTTGGTTCTAGTCTGTTCCAGATTATCCTAATTTGAAACAAGAGCAGTTTTCCATAGAACCTCAGCAAATCTGAATGTGAAGGGCCAAAAGACCCTCAGAGTTCTTGGTGCAGAAGGGCTGTCTGAGAATTAGATGCACACATTTTGGCAGGACCAATTTATTACATTCTGCACTTGGTAGAGCCAACAAAAGATAGCTTTTACTTCTGAGCATTGCACACAGACAAGCTTCTAAGCTGTTATAATTTTATCTCAGTTGATGCCACCATGGAACTTTACCAAGTAAAACTCACTTTTATTGTTAGTATAACTTACTTTTAAAATGCAGTTTGATTTATTATATTAAAAAATATAGAACCAGGATGTTTTGAATATAATATAAACCCATAGGACATCCTATTATAAATAATAATAAATAGGTAGATATTTAAAAAGGTGAAGTTACCATATTAGCCAGAAAATAAGTGGGCCTATTCTTGTAATTATCATTTTATTATTAATCAATAATCCCTATCCTCTTCCTTGGCTAAATATTTCTTCATCGCCCTTATCACCATTTGACACAGTATGTGTTTTTCTGACTCTTCTAATAGTGTTTATTTCCATTACTGGAATGTGCCATTCTATGCAGGCAAGGGCCTTTTCTGTTTGTTCTCCACATTATTCCTACTACTATGTCCTTATCATGGACAAGCCTAAGATAGCTACCCAATAAATAGTTGTTGAATTAATGATTTAATATGAAGATTGGCAGAGAAGTTCCAATGATTGAGAGCTTTCAGGATTCTATTCTGCTTGAGATCTACAGTAAACATTTAAAACTCAGAAATGGAAAAGTATAGACAAATCTGGCAGAAAAAAAAAAAGTTCATTTGTCCCTACTTCACTAAGCATGGCAGTTAGTTAATACATTGAAAGTATGGTTTCAGATACTGTATCTCAGCTTAGTATTAAGAAGTAAGAAAAGGTCTTGCTAGCATTTTGAGCTAATAAGAAATGGCAACTTTCCGTAGAATCAGGTAAGGCCATGATTTACCGATCTGATTTCAAGGGCCAAACTCAGTCATCCTTAAAAGTCCCAGATATAGGACACTTTTCAACAATGAAAGTAAAGATGATGGTTTCTTTCCCTCTTTTGGAAATATACATTCCTACTGAGACTTTCTTTAAAAATATTTAAAGGTGGTCCTAGGAAATTTACATTCCAAAATAGATGTGCTTTTCTTTTCAACAACATCCCATATTTAGTTATGCTTACAGTTTGAATATTATAAAGGAAACCTAAAGACTCATTTTAGATCCACTGTGGAAATAGGTTAAGGGGAAATTGGCAAGTAATTAGCAGAGGGGCATTAGATAGTGGGAAGATAACCAACTAAGACAAATTCAGATAACACAGATTTATAATATATGATATTAAAATCTATTAGATAATGTCTATTTTTTTCACATGGCTTTGATTATACAAGGTTTGTTATAAATTAAGCTATGCATCTATCTCTTCTTCTTATACAGTATTTTTTAAATCTAGTTATCTAATTGTGTATGTGTGTGTGTGTGTGTAGATTTAAATTACTCCATAATTAACAAAAGTCTCCATCTGACCGTGAATTTTCAATAAATATTTATGGGGTGGACATTGCGTAATTGATTTTAAATTTGGTAGCGGATGTGGCTCAAGCAGTTGGGTGCCTGCTTCCCACATGGGAGGTCCCGGGTTTGATCCCTGGTGCTTCCTAAAAACATTTAGTAAACAACAAGCAAGCAAATGAAAAACAAAACGAAAGCCTATGTGGCTCAGTGGTTGAGTGCTGGCTTCCCACTTAGAAGGTCCTGGTTCAATCCCTGGCCCTGGTACCTCAGGAAAAAAAAAAATTAAGTGTCCCTGAAACTAGCCCTATAACTTTGAATAGAGAGTAAGACTGGATAGTTTGGGTTCCAAATCCTTTTTCTTTTCTTTCTCTCTTTTCTTTGGTCTGCCTAAATTACAGTGAAATTGGTTAAAATATTACTAAACATGAGGTTATTTTTAGCTTACATAGCTAGTCATGTTTTCTAATATCTCACAAACACTATAGTTTTTTTTTGAAAACTAATTGGTTCAGAGAATTGGACTGTTCTAGTCATATTTGATAATACTTCTTCAACACTCTCAGGTTCTTCTTTTTCTGCTCCTTCATTCTCTGTGCTAAGAAGATCAGTAGGTCAGATCTACTATAGAAAAGTTAAGTGAAGAATTCAATCATTTACCAAATCATTTAATTTTAAAAGAAACAAAATTAAATATACTCAGTTAATAATTATTTGATGGACATATATTCCTCGGCTCCTGTTTCCAAAATCCTCTTTCCATTTTGCTGTGGGCACTATCTCAAAGTCCCTATACAATGTGGGTAGACTCCGAAAAATTTACTTTAGAAATTTACACCTACTACTCTATTTATAGACACACTGATTTTACAAAAGTTTCCTGTAGGTGATCACTTATTTACTTACTATTATGTCTGACATATGGATATTATTTCTAACCAAGTTTACCTTTTCACCCATATATTCTCTTTAGGAAGTTTATTTCCAATGTGTTCTCCATTTCCCTTCTTCATAGATCTCCCTTTATTCTTTGTTTGCTCCATGAGAGGAATGTAGAATCAGGAGCCAACAAAGGAAGTAGAAATGTACAAAACAGTATTTCTAATACAAGTGTCCATGTGAACTTTAAGAAGAGTCCAAGCCCAATTGGCTGAAAAGTTTTCTATGAGCAAAGCATTTCCCCAAGGTCAGGAGAGTTCATAAAACACAGCAAACTTTGAGGAGCATGCCAATGAATTTTGCAAAAGTTGTTTTTTTTTGTGTGTGAAGACACAGGGCTTGGCTGGTCATTCTGGTCTCCAGATGGTCACAGGATACAGCCAGTAATGACCATGGAACATCCTGAAACAGTGTTAGTTTTATCAAGCAACATAGTCTCATATTTTTGCTTGTAAGGGAAAATTTGTCAAAAATGTTAACTCTGTTCTCTATCTTCCCTGCTACCACCTCATGCTAAGTGACTATTATTTTTCAGCTATATTACTTAAATGATTTCCTAACTAGTCTCCTCTTTAACAATCTTGCTCTTTTCTGAACTCTATTCACCCTGCAGCCAGAGAGACCATTTCAAAACCTAATTTTATTTGAACTGTATAATTAGCACTATACTTGTTAAATATATGTCCCAGAGACTTAAATCTTTGGTCTGTTCATGTGCTGGTTGAGCCCTGAATCTCAGCAGAATTGCAACACTTACTCTCTAGTTCATTGAAATCATCCTGGACAACTAACACAAGGATGATGATGGACAACACCTATTCCAAAAAAACCAGAGAGTATCTACAATTGCAAGCAAGACCGTTCCATCTATCTGGTATCTAAGTGCCTGCTCAATCAGAAAAAGAGTGGGCATCACCATCCCAAAATCCTCACAATTGCGTAATGAACAAACATAAGGGTTGAATGCAACTATGGACTAAAGTAAACTTACTATTATTCTAGAAATGGAAGGACTTGTATCATTGATATTAAGGCAGTACCTACCAGAGGTTCTGAGGGGAGGGAGAGGGAAGAATAGGTATAACATGGGGGCATTTTGGGGACATTGGAATTGTCCTGCATGACATTGCAATGAGGGATACAGGGCATTACACATTTTGTCAACACCTATAAAATTGTGTGGGGCAAAGTGTAAATTATAATGTAAACTATAGTCCATGGTTAGTAGCAATGCTTCAATATGTGTTCATCAATTGTAACAAATGAGCAACACTAATGAAAGATGCTAATGGGGAAAAATGTGTGTGTAGGGGGGGTTGTATATGAGAATCCCCTATATTTTTAATGTAACATTTATGTAATCTAAAGCTTCTTTAAAAATAAAAATTAAAAATAAAAAAAATTTAAAAAAACACCTAATTTGGATTTTTATCACTCTCAGCCTTAGAAATATCTTTGGCTTCCTATTGTAGTTAAGATAGAATGTAAAAATCTTTACCATGGTGTACAAAACCTTGTTTGATTGGATCCTCACCTCCTTTCTCTAGTTGTATCTTATGCCACTGCACCTTTGACCTATTGCTCCAGCTACACTGAGCTTCCATGGTCCCCCAAAGCACTAACCTCCTTCTTATCTAAAGGGTTCTCCCACCTGCTCTTCCTTCTCTCTGGAACATTCTACTCCTTCAAAATTCAGTACTATAACTATTATTCTAGACATCTCTTTAGGGTGTTAAGGGGCAGCAGGCATTAATTATTTATACCTGGGTCAGGTTATTAAGGTTTCACGAAAGAGGCAGTTCTCAAACCTGAAGATGGATAAGCATTCATAGGCAGACACATGGGGCAAAATTGTAATCCCAGGAGAGGGAACAGAATAAAAAAACATGTGGAAGGCAAGAAACCATCTAATAAATAGTATAAAAATAAGAACATTATTTTTTAACATAAAAAAATAGATTGAAGATCAAGTTTTGAGGGAAAGATGAACTCTGTTTAAGACAGGTTGAGTTTGAATTCTTTGGGATCACATGATGGTTGACAGAGAATAGACATTTGAGTATATGGGAAAGGACATGAAGTAGATATATAAAACGCAGGGAAAGATAAATAGATCTGGGAGTTAGCAGAGCAAATTTCTAAAGAAAACTTTGTAGAGTAATAAAAAAAGAATGCCAGTATTTAAATAGCAGGCACCAAACAAACAAACAAACAAACGAAAAACAAACAAATAGCAGGCACCAGTAAAGAAGATAAAAAAGAAATGGTCAGAGAAGTTGGTGTCTCTGGAAACAAGGGAGCCAAGAGTTTCAAGAAAGAAAAGGTCCACAGTGTAGAGAGAGCAGATAATTTAATTAAGATGAAAGGTAAGAGGATCTCATGGGATTTGGCAATGGGAAAGTCTGATGAGTTTTGCCAGGGAAATGTGAGAAATTAAGATATAAGGAAATGCAGTTAGAAATTGAAGACCAGTCTTTTGTGGAGCTTGGCTGTGAAAGAGCAGTATGATAGAGGAATGTGGAGTCAACTTTGAGGTAGATGTTGAACTGATTAAGTGTTTATTTACGTTTTTTAGTAGACAAGACTAAGATAGTCTTTTTAAAGAAAGAAGAAGGGTGACACTGAAAATATAGTATTTGAAGAAACAACTTGTGAAAAGAGATATTGAAGAGAGAATAGGGACTCAGACTTTGAGACAAGAAGGATTAACATTATAGTAGAAGAGAGAACTCTGAGATGGGAAGAAAATAGGAACTAGTCATGGGTTGGTTACACTTATCTTCTTGACAAGTTTCTTCTGTTGAGGTAAGAGATATGGTCACTGCTGAAAGGTTAGAGGATGTATATAACAAGGATTCAGGGTTATAAGGTCTTGCTGCACACATAAAATATATATTAAAAGCTATAACATCTCTGCAATGTATACATGTTTCCTGGTCTGGCCTGACCTGGCCCGGGAATATAGATACAAGGCCAGAGGACAGGGTGAGAAGGGCAAGGATGGGAAAGGGGCTGGGCAACGGCTGAGATCCCATCTAAATGCCTCAGACACAGCAACTCATTCTTCTTTAGCTTTTTTTTTTTTTATAATTTTTTTTGAAAAAAAAAAAGACACTTAGATTACATAAATGTTACACAAAAATGATAGGGATTCCCCTATGCCCCACCTCCCATACCTCCCACAACCTCCCATATAAACATCCTTCATTAGAGGGGCACATCACCTGCAATGGATATACATATCTTGGGGCTTTGCCACTAAGCATGGACCATAGTTCACATTGTAGACCACACTCTCTCCCCCACAGTTCTGCATGTTATATGATGGTATAAAATGGCCTATTTCTGTCATTACAATGTTACTCAGGATAATTCCCAAGTCCCGTAAAAGCCCCTGTATTACAACTGCTTTCACTGCCTCCTTCTTGCTATTACAGTGCATTTAGGAATCAGGCACAATCCTAGGCACTTTCGGGTAATGCTTGACTTTACCTCACATTTGAGCTTTTAAACATTTTCAAATAATCACTTAAGTTTGAGGGGTGTGAGAAGTTTTGAGGGATGGGTGGCATAGGAAATTTTCTATTATAATAAACAGCTATGCCATCCCTATAGTTCTGAATGGGAAATAACACCTAAAATATATTCCCCTTTATATTTATTTGATGTATTTAGCATATATTTGATATGTTCATTTGCTTTAAATCAATAATTTATATGTGGGTGATTCTTTACTCCATGTGTATGGGAACACCAAATTGTCTCTTTCTATTTGCAGTAGTCCTAAAACTTTCTTCAAATGTAGCAAAGTTTGAAATTTCTGGGGGTTTTTGTTTGTTTGTTTTTTGTCGTTTTTCCACTTACCTCTAACTTTTTGCATTTGCCTGTGTTATCCTGCTGAGTTAATAACATTTTGGGCACAAGATAACAACTGGATAAATACTTGAAGGAAACCATAAGGTAAATACCTGATGACTGACTGATCTGAAGCCCAAAACAGGATGCTCCACGCATAGGATCAAATCAGGAAAATCGCACTGCCATCTTAAACCTGTCTTCCCAGTTGCTTTAAGCCACTCATTCTGGATTAAGCACAGCCTTGCAGCACTGCTGCCAGTGCCTATGCTATTGTTGAGAAGCATGGGAGGGAGAACTTACTAAAGTACAGAAATCTGTAACTGGGCTTTTCTTTGTCTCCAGCTGTACTCTTTTAGGATTGCAGGTACATGCTATATATATATTAAATTATGTATTTTATCATAAAATACAGACCTTTTTAAACTAGCTTCATTATTGGTAAACATTATGAAGACAAAGCCGGTAGCTTAAAGCTATAACAATAGGAAGAGAAATTGTTCAAGGTAACTAGAGTTGAACACTCATTTTTTTCCCATCCATTAAAAAGAATTTTATGGGTGTTTTTCTCATATTAGTAAGCTGAGGATTTTTCCTTTCTACATATTTTTGGCAAAGCCATGCTGCTTATTACTATGCAGTGTTATATTTCTTTGCACACTCTTTGACTTGGAATATTACTGATTTTTTTCTAAAAAGGTATTATTATTCTCTGAAATATGAGTTTTAAAAGTATTTGCTTATTGTTTCATGTGAAATGTTTTTGAACTGTTTTTTTTTTTTTAACGGAGGGACAGAATTTTCCTGTAGCAATGTGTCTCATTTAATCATTCAATAATTTCCTCAATAAATTTTTGATGAGGGCCTAATAAACACTAGAATACAATAGTACACAAGACAAAGTCCTTGGCCTCATGAAGATTAACTTCCAGTGGGAAAACATTAAAAAAAAAACAAAAACGAGTAAAATGATAAATATATAACATAATTCTAGGTGGGGATACGCACTATGAAGAAGTATAAAACAGGGTGAGAGAATTGAATGATCTCCTCTGAGTGGGGGTGGGGATTACTGCCTTAGACAAGGTGATCAAGGAAGTCTTTAGCAAAGAAAGAGCGAGAGATGAGGAAGTAGATCCAGGCAGAGGGGTGAGCACATGCATAGCCTGAGATGGGAATGAGCTGAGCACAGTGTATTTGAGGAACATCAAGTGGGCAAGTGTGCCTGGTGCAGAGTGAATGAGGGGGAAGTGTGGTCACAAGCTGGTGAGGATCATGTTGGGCCCATTAGGCAATAGTGAGAGGTCCAGATTTTATAATACATGTGAAAGAAATCCTTGAAAAATCTTAAGGGGAAAGTGATATGATCAAACTTGGTGAATAGACCAAAACAGGGGAAGAGTGAAAATGGGGAGACTAGTTATAGGACTAGAGCAGTGGTCCAGGTGAGAGATGATACAAGTTTGAAATAGGATGGCAGTGGTGGAAATTGGTCATAGTTTGAAAGAAAAGTTGCAAAGATTTGCTATGATGTCATCGTAGAATAAGATAGGGAGGACTGGAGGAAGAAAGGTGTCTGGTGGGAGAAGTAAGAGTTGAATTGTAGGGGAGCAGATGTGGCTCAAGAGGTTGAGCACCTGCTTCCCACATGGGAAGTCCCATGTTCAGTTCCCGGTGCTTCCTAAAAATTCAAAAGAAACAAACAACAAGCAAACAAATGATAGAGGCAACTCAGGAGAGCTGATGTGGCTCAGTGGTTGAGTGCCGGCTTCTCACATGCAAGGTCCCAGGTTCAATCCCCAGTCTCGGTACCTCAAAAAAATTAAAAGGAAAAAAAAAAAAAAGGATTTGTATTGTGGACATGTTAAGCTTGAGATTCCTATTAGACATTCATGTGGTAATTTGGTATAAGTACTTAGTTGAATATTCAATTTGTGGAATTTTGACTCACAGCCAACATTCATAACAGCATCTATTTCAGGAAGGTTGCTTATTATTTAGTTATAAGCATTGAAATTAGCAAATTGGGCAGAGCAATATCATTTTGGGTAGCTCAAAGAATCATTGAAAGAGCTGACTTTGGCCTAAGTAATCAAGGAAATCTCCCCCAATACACCCCAAACCAGAACTGGCTCAGAGAAGGAAGTCACTAAATATATTTTTGGATGATATTGTTCCCAGTTGGACTTGAACTACTAATATTTTGGCTTCCATAATGTCTGGAGATCAGCCAGCCTCTAAGTGGCAGATGGATTATATTGGATTTCTTCCACCATGGAGAGTACGATTATTTGTTCCCAATGAAATAGGTAATTAGACAATTATTCTGTATTTGGATTTCTGTTTTCCGTCTACCATACTTTTGCCAGCATCATCATTCATAAATTTACTATTCTTCATCATCATAAAGGGCCATAAAACATAGCTTCTCATCAAGAAACTTATTTTATGGTGAAATAAGTAAAACAATGGACTAGTGTCCATGGGATTACTGGTTTTACTATGTAACTCATCATCCAGCAACAAATGGCCTTATAGAATTTGGGAATGGCATATGACATATTCAGTTCTACTGCCATTCAGAATACAACACTTAGTGAACTTAGGATGCTAGTCTATAAGATATGGTACATGCTCTGAACTTGTGACCAGTTTATGGTATGAATGTTTCCATAGCCAGAATACATGAGTCTCATAGTCAAGGGACAGAACTGGGGGGAACACCTCTCACTCATTCATATAATGGCTCACTCACAAAGTTTTTGCATCTCATTCAAGTCCTTTTAGATTCTATTCAAGTGTCTTATTAGCCAAGGGAGGGCTCCATCCAAGGAGAACCAACTGAAGACTGCTTTAATTGACTTGGAAGCTAAATCGCCACATGCCCATTTCAGATTCTGAAAGCATGGGATGAATAGTTAAAAAGAGAATTATGATGTGACTGTAATGATTGATCCTAGCTATAACTGGGAAGAGTGTTGCTGTTACCCCATGGGATCAAGAAGAGTATTAATGGAAACCCAATGACCTTCTGGGGTGCCTTGTAGAACTAGCATTTCTAGTGGTAAAGGTTAAAGAAAATCCATAGCAAACCATTTCAGGAAGGATGGTCCAGGGGTCAGCTTTCTTAGGGATGAAAGTATGGGTAAATCCAGGAGGTTGAGAAACCTTGGCTGAGGGCAAAAGGAGCATGAAATAGATAGCAGAGGAGGTAAGTCATCAATACCAACTACAGCTCCAGGATGAGCTGCAGAAATAGGGGTTGTGGCATCTACCCATATTTTCTTTCATCATTGGTATATTTATACATTTTAACAGACTCTCCTATATCTTTCTCTCCATTTCCCTTAAAATAAATATACCAAATTTTAGTGGTGGCTAACTTCACCTATTAGTTCATAATTTATAGAATATCAAGACAAGACCTTCGCACAACTCCAAGAGAATTGAGCATCTTCCAGAAAGGCTGAATTTCAGTCTGGATAAGATTTCAGCTTTTTCCTTCATAAGGGGAGGAAGAGTTACTTTAGGTGAAGTGGGAAATTTTTTTTCTGAAACTTTAATTATGGGAAAATCTGGTCACCATGCGTGAACAGCCAAAGTAAAGCTGTACAGCTTAGCTTATAGTGAAATTTTCTTATTCATTTTGTCTACATCAGTGAGGTGTGACTCGGGTTGAGTCTCTGCCCCCTTCGTGCACCTATATAAATGGACACTTATTCAAGAAGACACAGGAAAAAAGGAGAGAACTTTGCCATGTGACAGAAAGGAGAAGGCTCAAACAGTTAAGTTCCCAGGGAGAGATGAGCAATTTGCCTGATAGTTTGCAGTTGATACAGGAAGCCCTGAGGGACGAGCGCTAAACAGGAAGGAGAGGACTGAAAGCCACAAAGGAAAGGAGAGACCAGACAGAGATCAGTGACCACCTTGCTTCAACACGTGGCAAGTGACTTTGGTGAGAAAGCAACCTTGAGTTGGACACTTTATGGCCTTGTAACTGTAGGCTTTTACCCCAAGTAATTACTCTTTATAAAAGCCAACAGATTTCTGGAACCTTACATCAGCACTTCTTTGGCAGACTAATACACATATTAATAAAATATGCAATTCAACCAATGTATACAAACAATGGTATTTGGTTTAATCACATAGTTGTGCATTCATCACCTCAATCATCATTAGAGCATTTTCATTAATTCAAAAATAATAATAATCAAAAAGAAAACAAACTAACTAACAAGAAAACTCTTCACCCCTTGATCTCTCTATGCTTCCCATGCTGTACATAGCTGCTATTTCTGGCTATTCTTGCACAATTACTTATTTATTTATTAAGCAGTTTTGTTGAGATATATTCACATACTATATGATCTATCCAAAGTGTATAATCAGTGGCTTTTAGTGTAATCACAATGTTGTGCATTCATCACCACTAAAAATTTTAGAACAATTTCATTACTCTGAAAAGAAAAACTCCACACCCTTTGCATTCCTTCCCCAGCCCTACATAGTCACTAATCTAACTTCATCTCTATAAATTGATTTATATTTACATTTTATATAAATGGAATCATACAATATATAGTACTCTGTGCCTGGTTTCTTTCACTTAGTATAATGTTTGTTTGTTTGTTTTTTTTGTCTGATATTAACATCTTGTAGTGGAAATACATATTTGTTCAATTACAAAGAAAAGCAGTCTTAATATGCAATTTTACCCATATTCATATTTCATATGTGGTTTTACTATGCTAATACAGTTCAATGTTAAATTTTTTATCTTTTCTTTTAGTAACATACAAGACCTTAGGCTTTCCCATTAAATCTCTTTCATACCCACATTATAGCACTGCTAGTTACACACATTATATTGGGCTTTTGCCTTTTCTATTAAAGTTTAGAGACTAGCACACATCCTTTTTTACCAATTCTGGACAAGTTAACTCTCAGCTTTTCATTCTCTAAGCTCATTCTATTTTCTGATGACCCATATTCAAGTTATAAGCTTCATGGAATTACACAAAATATTTAGTTCATAGTAGCACAGTTATACAGTATTTGTCCTCTTGTGTCTTGCTTGCTTCACTTAATGTAATGTCCTCTAGTTTCATCCATGTTGTCACATGCTTTACAACTTCATTTCTTCTTACAGCCATATAATATTCCATCGTGTGCATACACCACAATTTGTTTATCCATTCAGCGGTTGATGGACACCTGAGTTATTTCCATCTTTTGGCAATTCTGAGTAATGCAGCTATGAAATCGATGTGCAGATGTCTATTCGTGTCACTGCTCTCAGTTCTTCTGGGTATACACCTAGCATTGGTATTGCTGGGTCACATGGCAAATCTATATTCAACCTCCTTAGGAACTGCCAAATAGTCCTCCACAGTGGCTGTACCATTCTACATTCCCACCACAGTGAATAAGTGTTCCTATCTTACCACATCCTCTCCAGCACTTGTACTTCTCTGTCGTTTTAATTGTGGCCTTTCTAATAGGTGTGAAATGATATCTTATTGTGGTTTTGATTTCCATTTCCCTAATAGCTAGTGACGTTGAATATTTTTTCATGTGTTTTTTCACCATTTGTATTTCTTCTTTGGACAAATGTCTATTCAACTCTTTTGCCTATTTTTTTTTTTTTTAAAGATTTTATTTATTTATTCATTTATCCCCCCCTTGCTGCTTGTGCTCACTGGGTCAGCTAACCACGCTGTGCGGGCGGGCTTGCCTTCACCAGGAGGCCCCGGGAACCGAACCCAGGGCCTCCCATATGATAAACGGGAGCCCTACTGATTGAGCCACAGCCGCTTCCCATCTTTTGCCTATTTTTAAATTGGGTCATTTGTCTTTTTATTGTTGAGTTGTAGCATCTCCCTATATATCATGGATATTAAACCCTTATCAGATGTGTGATTTCCAGATATTTTCTCCTATTTAGTTAGCTGCCTTTTCACCTTTTTGTCAAAGTCCTTTGAGATGCAAAAGTGTTTAATTTTGAGGAGGTCCCATTTATCTATTTTTTGTTGTTGTTGTTGCTCGTGCTTTGGGTATAAGGTCCAAGAAACCACCACCTATCACAGGGTCTTTAAGATGTTTCCCTACATTTCTTCTAGTTGGAAGAAATGCTTAGTACAATTCACCTGTGAAGCCATCCGGTCCTGGAGTTTTCTTTCTTGGGCGATTTTTTATGATTGATTCAATATCTTTAAATGTAATTGGTTTGTTATTTAAAAAATATATATATATGTATTTAAAGGTACTTAGATTACATAAATGTTACACAAAAAATAGGGATTCCCATATGCCCCACTCTCCACACCTCCCACACCCTTCCACATAAACAACATCCTTCATTAGTGTGGCACATTCATTGCAATTGATAAACACATCCTGGGGCATCGCCATTGAGCATGGACCATAGTTCACATTGTAGTTTACACTTTCTCCCACACAATTCTGTAGGTTTGGGGAAGATATATAATACCCTATATCTGTCATTGCAATGTCATTCAGGACAATTCGCAAGTCCTGAAAAAGCCCCCGTATTACACCTGTTTTTCCCTCTCCCTGCCCCCAGAGCCTCCAGTGGCCACTGTCTCCACATCAATGTTGTAATTTCTTCCATTGCTTGAAGCACATTAAATCTATAGTAGAATACCAGTAAGTCCACTCTAGTTCATAATTCATTCTGAGGATTCTGGGATGGTGATGTCCACTCCACCTCTAATTGAGAGGTGGCTTCAATTCCATAGAGCCAATGGATGGGACACTCTTGCTTGTAGTTGTAGGCTCTCTCATTTCCTTGGTATGGTGGTTGTCCATCCTCACCTCTTTGTTAGTTGTCCTAGGTGAGTCCAACGAAATGGAGAGTGGGTATTACAACTCTGCTGAGTTCAGGGCCCAGCTGGCACATGGGTAGCCCAAAGATTCAAGTCTCTTGGACTAAACCTACCAACTCCAGCACCAAGTATAGGTTCAAATAGAAGGGACAGATAAACCATGTGAAGGGAAGCCATAACTGAGTTCAACTCTGTCACTCTCTGAAACACAAACTCCAAAGTAGGGCCCACTGGCAAGGCACCAAACTCTGGAGATATCTGCCCTGAACATAGGACTTGGGTGTCTCCAGAACCCTCAGGAACCCCACTATTTGGGGTAGTACCCACCTTGGTATTCTATGAGATCCTGCTGAGATGTGAATAAGTGTTACCTCTGGGATGACCTGCTGATTCACTTTGAAGTCTCTTAGCCATATAAACTCGTTTGTCTTTACCTTTTCCCCCTTTTATTCAAGGTCTTTTTCTAGTTGCATTGCTAGTTGGTGCTTAGTAGCAATCCCTATGTGCCAGGGATGCTCATCCCTGGGAGTCATGTCCCACGCTGGGCGGAAGGTAATGCATTTATATGCTGAGGTTGGCTTAGAGAGAGGCCACATTTGAGCAAGGAGGAGGCTCTCAGGAGGCAACTCTTAGGGCACCCCACAACACTAGGCTAAGTTTCAATTTGTTATAAAATCAACAAAACCAAATAAATTTCATTTGTTTTTGCTATAATCTTTATTATTTCTTTCCTTCTGTTTGCTTTGGGAGGAGTTTGCTGTTCTTTTTCTACTTTCTCCAGTTGTTCAGTTAGATCTTTTATTTTAGCTCTCTCTTCTTTTTAAATATAGGCTTTTAGGGTATATATTTCCCTCAGGACTGCCTTCACTGTATCCCATAAGTTTTGGTAAGTTTTGTTCTCATTTTCATTCTCAATATGTTTATTAATTTCACTTACAATGTCTTCTTTGACCCTCTGATTATTTAGGAGTGTGTTGTTCAGCCTCCACACATTTATGAATTTACCTCTTTCCTGTCTATTACTGATTTCCAGTTTCATTCCATCATGATTTGATTGTACAATCTCAATCTTTTTATATTTTTTGAGACTTGCATTGTGACCTAACATGTGGTCTATCCTGGAGAAAGATCCATGAGCACTTGAGAAGAATGTATAACCTGTTGAGTTTGGTTGTAATGTTCTGTATATATCTGTTAGGTCTAACTCATTTATCATATTGTTCAAGTTCTCTGTTTCCTTGTTGAACTTCTGTTTAGTTGTTCTACCTAATGATGTGAGTGGTGTGTTGAAGTCTCCAACTATTATTGTAGATATGTCTATTTCTTCCTTCAGTTTTACCAGAGTTTGCCTTATGTATTTTGGGACACCCTGGTTAGATGTATAGGTATTTATGACAATTATTTCTTCCTGGTGGATTGTCTCTTTTATTAATATATAATGGCCTTCTGTATCTCTTATAAATTTTTCTCATTTAAAGTCTGTTTTGTCTTATATTAGTTTAGCTATTCCTGCTCTTTTTTGGTTACTGCTTGCATGGAATATCTTTTTCCAAACTTTCACCTTCAGCGGGTTTGTATCCCTGGGTCGAAGGTGAGTCTCTTGCAGGCAGCATACGGATGGCTCATGTTTTTTTTTTAAATCCATTCTGTCAGCCTGTATCTTTTGATGGTAGTTTAGTTCATTCACATTCAATGATATTACTGTAAATGCATTATTTTATTCTTTGGTTTTTATATGTCATATCTTATTTTCATCTGTCTTTTTACTCTTTTATCTTTTCTGTTCTTCTTTCTTCTATACTCTCCTCCAATCCTCTCTCTCCTGTCTTTTTCTTTCAGGCTTACTTTAATATTTCCTGAAAAGTTGGATTCTTTTTTCCAACATCTTGTTATTTCTGTTTGTTTCTTAATGTTTTAAACTCACCTTCATATTTGAAGGACAATTTTGCTGGGTACAGAATTCTTGGCTGACAGTTTTTCTCTTTCAATATCCTAATTGTGTCATACCACTGTCTTCTTGCCTTCATGGTTCCTGATGAGTAATCTGCACTAAGTATTACTGGGTGTCTCTTGTATGTGATGGTTTGCTTCTCCCTTGCTGCTCTCAGAATTTTCTCTTTATCTTTGACATTTGACATTCTGAGTAGTATGTGTCTTATATTAGTTCTATTCAGATTTATTCTGTTTGGGGTATGGTGTGCTTCTTGGACATGTAAGTTCATTTCTTTTGTGACAGTTGGGAATTTTTCAGCTATCATTTCCTCAAATATTCTTTCTGCCCCTTTTAACTTCTCTTCTCCTTCTGGAACTCCCATGGCACACATGTTGTTGCATTTCATGTTATCATTCAACTGTCTGAGCCCCTGCTCAATTTTTTACATTCTTTTCTCTCTTCAATTTCAGCTGTTGTGTCTTCAGTATCACTTAGTCTTTCTTCTATCATTTTGAGTCTACTGTTGTATGCCTGTAGTGTGTTTTTGATATCACTAGAGAGTTTTTCATTCCCATGAGCTCTGTTACTTTTCTATTCAGGTTTTCAAATTCTTCTTTGTGCTCACACAATGTCTTCTTGATGTCATTTATCTCTTTAGCCATATTGTCTTTAACTCCTTAATTTCATTTCAAAAATTCATGTGCATCTTGTTGATTAGTTGTCTCAAATCCTGTGTCTCTTCTGGGGCTTTGAAATATTCCTTTTCTTGGGCCATGTCTTCCATTTTCTTGGTATGACTGAAATTTTTTTGCTGATGTCTAGGCATCTGATTAGAATGGTGAGTTTACACAGATGCTTAATTTTTCACTCTTTTGTAGGGATTTAGCAGTGGGAGGCTGTGTGTTGCTGCTGTTCTTTGATTCTTGGTTCAATCTGTTCTGGGTCTTTAAGATTATCCTTGCTAGTAGTTCAAAATTGTGCTCTGGACCCAGTAATGTGTTGCAGACCTGCTTCCTGGGACCTTGGGAAGGGAGGCTATAAAGGCCAGAAAAGCCTCTCATACTTGTTTATTTTTAATTTCTTCACATGTACTTCCTTGGTCTGCCAACAGATGGCACTTTTTTGCAGACATTTCAGTTCAATACCTGGTCGGGGTGTGTTTGCTGTAATTGGGACCTGATCAATGTGATAGAACTTCCTTCCTGGAAGCTAAGGTCCTTATATTTCAAATTTTCTCAGAGGCAGATCTCCAATCTTTTCTGGCAGCTCCCTCCCTTTTTCCAGGTAGGAAATAATCCCACTCCCCCCTGAACAATCAGTCCCCATCAGTAGATGGGGAGATTGAGAGAGCTGGGTCTCTTTAGTTCTGAGCTGGCTCCCAAGGCAAACAATGGCATGGCCCTACCAAATTTGTTTATCAAAAGATGAGTCAGCCTTAGGCTGTGTCCCTCTATCTCTTATTTCCTGGGGGAAGTAGCTCCCTGGGAAATTCCTTTGTCCATAGCCACCAGCCCTGAGGCCTGAGAATTCAAAACTGTCTAGTGTGAGGGAGGGTGCCAGCAGTAGCAGCTGCCACTTTTAACTCAGTTTTGCCGTTTCAATTCTTTTCCTTTATCCTTCTCTCTTCTGGACAGTGTTCAGCCTTCCCCTGGTGTTCTAAACCCTAGAAGATTATTTTCCAGGCTGTTTCTGCCTCACCTCTAGCTATTTTTCTGATAAAGAAGAGAGTCTCATGTCCTTCTAGTCCACCATCTTCCCGGAATTTATTAATGCATATTAATAAAGCATACAATTCATCTAAATGTACAATCAATGGTTTTTGGTATAATCACATGGTTGTGCTTTCATCACTTCAATCATTATTTGAACAATTGATTATTTCAATAATAATAATGAAAAAATAAAGAAAGAAACAAATTATTCATCTCTCAATCTCTCTGTTCTTTCCCTGCTATACATATCTGCTATTTCTGGCTATTTTTACACAATTATTTATTTATTAAGTAGTTTTATTGAGATATATTCACATACCAGATGATCTATCCAAAGTGTATAATCAATGGCTTTAATATGATCACAATGTTGTGCATCCATCACCACTAAAAATTTTAGAACAATTTCATTACTCCAAAAAAGAAAAACTCCGCACTTTTTAGCAGTCCTTTCCCAGCCCTACATAACCAAGGATCTAACTTCATCTCTATAAATTGATATATATTTTCATTTTATATAGATGGAAACATACAATATGTAGTACTTTTTGTTTGGTTTCTATCACTTAACATAATGTGTTTTTTTGTTGTCTGATATTAATATCTTGTAGTGGTAATATATATTTGTTCAATTACAAAGAAAAACATTCTTATACATGCAATTTTACCCATATTCATGTTTCACATGTGGTTTTACTATGCTATACAATTCCATTTTACATTTTTATCTTTCCTTTTAGTGATATACATAACCTTAGACTTTCCTGTTAAACCCTTTCATACCTACATTATAGCACTGTTAGTTAACAGACATTATGTTGGACTTTTGCCTTTTCTAGTCATTTTTAAAGATTAACATACATCTTTTTTACCAATTCTGTACAAGTTAACCCTCAGCTTTCCATTCTCTAAGTTAATTCTATTTTCTGGTGACCCATATTCATGTTATTAACTCCATGAGATTAAAATATATTTAGTTCATAGTGGCATAATGATACAGTATTTGTCCTTTTGTGTCTGGTTTGCTTCACTCAGCATAATGTCCTCTAGGTTCATCCATCTTGTCATATGCTTCATGACTTCATTTCTTCTTACAGTTGCATAATATTCCATCGTGTGAATATACCAAAATTTGTTAACCATTCATTGGTTAATGGACACCTGGGTTGTTTCCAACTCTTGGCAATCGTGAACAATGCCACAAAGCTGGACTTTAACCAAGAGGTCTTTTTTTCCTGATGACTGTGTCAATGACAACAATTATTTCCTTATGAAAAACAGGTCTAGCACTTAGTTTGGGTTTTTCCCTGGATTCTTAGTCTGAAATTGCACTGTCCAAACTTCTCAGTTGGAGAACTACCCAATATCCTTTTAATAAATTCCTTTTCTGCTTAACTCAGCCAGAGTTGGCTTCTGCTGGTAGAAACCAAGAGCCCCTACTAATACAGCATCTGTTGAGGTACTTCCCAACATTTGCCAATGTAATGAATCTCTTTTAAAAAATATTTGTCATGGACTTCATATTTTAAAATACTTTAATCTAAAACAAAATGCATTGGTTAAGTCTGTGCAACTTTAGCACAGGTAAAATTATATCAATCATCAAATTTAAAATATTGAAAATTACATATATGCTTAATCACTACTTCCAGAGTGCTCATTTGAGAATTAACAGGTTGAGTTAAACTAAGTTCATATTATGCAATACAACCTCACTAATTAAAATTAAATGGAAGGACTGTCTGCATCTGTGAAAAATACCAGTTTTCAAAGGAACAAACTTTTATAATTTCCAAGTACTTACAGCAAGTCACTCCATCTAAATACCAAAAAAGCATTACTTGAAATACTCAAAATCTACCAGAAATTACTGAAAATCTGCCAAGCTAGATTTACAAACTAGATAATTAGATAATCAAGTATGTTTGGTTGTAAGGGACCTGTATAATTCAAGGTTCATTCTCTTTCAAATGAGAGAAATTCAGTTCAAACTGGCTTGAGTATAAAAGATAATGTGTTGGTTCCCAGAACTGAAAAATCCAGGTTTAGTCTGGCTTCAGGCATTGCTGGATGTAGGGGCTAAAATTTGCCTCAGAGCTCTATCTACCTCTCCCATTGTTTGGCTATGCTTTCCTCTGCTGGTAAGATGCCTGCCAGAAGTTCTGGGCCTACATCTTACCTTTCCACAATCTTGTCAAGAAAACATATTTTTCCCCAACAGTTCCTAAAAAAGTCTTAGGACTGACTCAAATTTTCCCAGGATGGGCCAGGTGATCATTCCTGGCCAAGGAGATAGAAGACACTGAATGGCTATACCAGGATCACATGGCCACTGTGGGAAAGCCAAACATCATTTCAACTCTATTCAGACCTCACAGAAATGGGGGAGAGGTGGCTCAATGAAGACCATTGGGATTATATTATCAGAAGAAGGAGGAATGGGATGGTGGCCAGGCAGAAATAAGTCATTTTGTTAGAGAATCTTAGATTCTGAGAGCCCACCTGGTACAATAAGCTCTTCTATAACTTCACTGACTGTTACTAAACTTTTACTTGTACATTCTTTGTGTTGATATATTTTCTTTCTCACTTGGCAACCTATTCTGTTGTTGGACAACAATAAGTATTAGAAGATTTTCCTCACATTGAATTAAAACTTGATTCCTTGGATTTCAAAAACATCTATCCATCCATGCTCTGCTCTCTGAATCTACCCCCTCAAGTGCTTGAAGTCATGCAAATCATGTTTCCTATCCAGAATTCTTATTTTATCCATTTTTCAAATGACATGTTTTCTAGAATCTCACTATCTTGGATACTTTTCCCTAAGATACTCTCTGGTTGATATTACTTTTATTAGGGTGTCATAAAGGTTCACTTCTATAATGGTTTTAGAGGGATAAATAGCAATAAGGAAACAAAATTATACCATGAATTATACTATCCTTTTTAACTGTGACCCATCTTTATATAGACAGAACTAGCAATAGAAATAGCAATAGCAATTTGTAGATAAAGAAGGTAAAACAGACTGCTTATATTTTTTCATGAATAGAGTGACCATAGTCTGATTTACCTAGGATAGTTGTAAATTATGCCTTTTGGGCTAGTGTAATTATTGATGGTGCCCCTTTCACTTTCAAAACATTATTTTGTCACCCTAATCTTAAACCACCATCTGTGTAATTGTGTTTGTGGTTTGAAATACATTGTGGCACAAGTTCTGGCTCCATGCCCGATGCAGGAAAACCTACACCACATTCAAGTTTGGGATTTCACCAAGATAAAACGTGCTAGTTGAACCAAGGAGTTTCTATATTGAACAAGTATGTTCTTTTGGTTGATCAATGCTAGATAACAAAGCTTCAAAACTTCATCTACATATTCCAGTCATTCAGAGCCCAGTGTGATATTCATTACCTTGCCATATGGAACATAGGTGAGGGGAAGGACACCCATGAAGCTACAACAAACACACACTATTGCCTTATGCCTGAAAGGATTCTGTTTTACCATCAAATTGTTAGTCTATTGACCATGCAATTGCTTTTAGTTTAGTTACATTCAATGCAATTACTCATATATTTAGGTTTATATGCACCATCTTACTATTTGCTTCCTATTTATCTGAGCTATTCTATGTCTCTTTACCTTTTCTTATTTGCCTTCTTTTTGATTGAATATATTTTTTCCTCCATTATCTTGATAAGCATGCATTCTTTTACTATTTTTGTAGTTTCCCTAGAGATTGCAACATATGCATCCTTGACTTATTAAATTCTAATATAATTAGCACTTCCCAGATCTTAAAACTTTATGATTTTCCACTTATATCTTGTATTGTGTAATTTAATTTTATGTATATATTTTAAACCTCATGAGAAGTCATTATTATTCAATATGATCAATATTCATTTAAAATATTTACCATTTCCTCTTGAATTCTTTAGTCTCCATCTGGGATCATTTTCTCCAAGGATTAGTTTGAATTAGCTGGTCTGTTATTACTGGAAGTAGAAGTCTCTCCACACAATTGCTTTGATCTTCATAGATCACTTTGGCTCCTGCCGTTTCTCTAAAGTCTCCCCCCCCCCGCCCCAATGTAGGATAGCTCAAATTGTACTTTTGTCATCTCATTTTCTGAATGCTGTAATTAGCCCAAGTGAAATGTGCATAAAGTGCAGGTAGTGGACATTTTGATACATGCTTCTAAGTGATTCCTAAACATATTGATATGCAATTCAACTTTCTCATTGAGAACTAAGGATGATGTCCAGACCTGAGCATAATACTTCTCCCAGTCTCCCCAGAATACAGTGAGATATCTGGACTTTCATTCTCATTTCTGAAGACTGTACTTTTAATTAGCAGTCCATAATATTATTTTACCTTTTTGGTTATCATACTCATGCTTGGTTCCTATAATCCTCAGAGCTAACTAAAACTTAGAGGCCTTTTTCATAAAAGCTACTGATATGCCAGGTATCCCATAGATATAAATGTGTACTAGATTGTGACCTACTTGAGAGACGATGTTTTATCTGACTTTATATTCTTAGAGAATAGCTAAGTTCCAAGAGCATAGTAGAATTTAAATATGTGATTATTGAATAAGGGGATGAATAAATCCAATTATTTTGTTTAGGTTTAAGCACAAGCTTTGCAGTTGTCCTTAGAATGTATACATATAACTGGCACATATGTGATTTTTAAAAAGCGATATGAGTATGTGCCTAGAAACAGTTCTTTCAGCTTTCAAAATAGGCCTACCATTTCTTAGACAGTGCTTTGAAAGACTTATCATTTTTCAGAGAACAAAGGCTAAACACGTGAAATTTAATTGTAAAAAGTTGACTACTAGAGTATCCATGTGCTTACCAGTTTTACACATAGTAAATGTTTTAAAAATATTTGTTGACTCCAGACTATCTTCAAAATATTTAATTATGATATGTATAGATGATAATGCTTAAAAAGATAGTGAATAAAATGAATTCAACAGATTTGGTATTAGATGTCTGTGAGCTTAGTGTCATACACTAAGTGTAGAATCAGCAAAAAATTGGTTAAATAAAATGCTTAGAGAAAGTAGGAATCTAGATTCACAGAATTATAGCCAAAAAGATCTTAGAGCCCATTTAGTTCAACCCATTATTTTTGCACTGGAGAAAACTTAGGTCAGAAAGAATGAACTTCTTGTCCAAGGTCACATGGTTAGTTATTTGCAGAAACAGGTTTGGAACTCAGGCTTTTTATTTTTGGTTAATGGGAATTCTGTCTGTATGGGGTTAATCAGAAAGCCATTTTTAAAAATCTTTATTTTATTTTATTTTTTTTATTATTGTGGGTAAAAATCAAAATTTTCACAATACAAACCAATATTTGTAAAATGATATATAAATATATATGCATATATGTGCATTTGCTTACATAAAAGTTATTATATATATATATACACATTAAAAGATGCTTAGATTACATAAATGTTACACAAAAATTACAGGGATTCCTATGTTCCCCACCTCCCACTCCTCCCATAGCATCCCACATAAACATCTTTCCTTAGTGTGGCACATCACCTGCAATGGATATACACATCCTGGGGCTTTGCCACTAAGCATGGACCATAGTTCACGTTGTAGACCACACTCTCTCCCACACAGTTCTTCACGTTATATGCTGATAAAATGGCCTATATCTGTCATTGTAATGTTACTAAGGATAATTCCCAAGTCCTGAAAAAGCCTCTGTATTACAACTGCTTTCCCTTCCCTGACCTGAAAGTGTCTAGTGTCCACTGGCTCCACCTCACTGTTATAATTTCTTCCATTGCTTGAATCACAATATGTCTACAACAGAATACCATTAAAATTATTTTGTTTTGAAAGGAAAAAATGTTGATTAACTGATTGTTATTTCATTGACTTTCTTTTTCTGGATGGCTCTTAAGGAATGTTCTAAATTTAAGGGGATCACATTCCACCCATGAGGTTTACTTATAGAAGTTGTAAAGGGGAAAGCAGATTGAGTGAATGCTACATAGGCCCACCTGATAATTTATTACTGAAACTAAGACACTTTTGAGAGTGAAAGGGGGCGATGTTAATAATTATGGTAGATCAACAGGCATAAACTAGGACTGTCCCTGGCAAATCAGGATATAGAGTCACCCCAGTCAAATGTATACTCAATATGTAGTGAATTGCTTCCTTACTGAGAGGTGTGAGAAAGGATTCTGATATTGGAAGTTGTAGGCTATGTTGTGTTTGTAGATTAAGTATGTATCCTAAATGATAAACAACTTCCATGAGTTGGATTTAATCCGAGCAAATTACACATCTAGAATTTATACAATTAGAAATTACACATCTACTGTATCATTTGGGGATATCAGTATTAGTGACTATAACATGAATCAGGTTTCAAGTAGATTGGGAAAAGTACAAATTGTTTGAGACAGAGCGATGCAAAAGTTTCTGTTTTCTTCTTGACTTGGGTCACATTCCATTGTGCGGTGATGTAAGAGTTTTAACCAAGCATAGAATAGTAATGAGCAATTTGGGAGATCCAGTTCTAAAACCTTGCCTTTGGTCACACACAAAATAGCAAATAGCACTTAGAATCTAAAACACGAATCATTTGATTTGTAAGGTTAATTACGCAATTGTTTACTTTTGGCATATTTTCTAAAAGGTTAAACTGGAAAAGCAGAAAGTTGGTTATGGTCCATTTGTCCGGAAAAAAAAGATATAAGCTCATGAGTCTTCCAGTATTTTTCCTATCACGTTAGCATATACAAGCTTAGCCACTACAGCTCTCCTCTACCAACAGCTGAGGCTTCTTGACTCCTACTTATAGCCAGTAGTTCTAATTTGACTGCACATTAGAATCACCTAGGGAGACTTCTAGAAATCATAATCTTTTATGGTGGAACTTAGGCATCAGTATTTTTAAGACACTGCCAGGTAATTCTAATATACAGTCTATGTTGAGAACCATGACTGGAGACTCAGCTCCATCCCCAGCTCTGGAATTCCTTAAGGACTTAGCTTTAAGGAACTCTAGCCCAATGCTCTGTGGAGTCTGGAGATTTCAAAATCAAGTTACAAAGTTAGTCTGTCTTACCAGTTCCCAAACTGAGTTGCAGGCTAAAGTAAGAAAAAAAGGGAGAATTAGCTTTGGATTTAGGCAGGCTTTATTTTAAAACCAGGATCAGGTATTTACATTCGCTGTGTGGCTTTGGACAAGTGACTTATTCTCCATGGATTTCAGCTTCCTCATCTGTAAAATGGACCAAAACATCTGTTGTCGGGCTGCTGCTGTTGCTTGTCTAGATAACGAAACCAAACCTTCTCCCCCATTTAACATAGTTCTGGAAGTTTCCACATCTAGGAATATATAGTGCCATTTTTTGATAACCTGATAGATAGTCTACCTTGTTCATATGGATTTCTTCTCAATTACTCTAATCTCACCTGGCACCAGCTGGATGGTCAGATCTTCCTCATCTTACTTTCCATGCAAGCATACATTTGTGTGTGTCTCATTCTAGATTTTCTGTTTCTGGGCTTCTTCCCCCTGACCATTGGTAGGTTCTAGAACTTCTTTCTCAATAACACACCTATTACCTATGAACACACATACTGGGCACCAAGTTCCATTGGCCTGACTAGACCTCCTCCAGTTACCTCTGAGTTGGTACCCCAATTTTGCCTCAGCCATAATGCATGTACTGGGTTTAGTCTTCCAGTATTTATTGTGCATTTGCCAAATCTATGAACTGTGGCTTTGCACTCACACCAGACTTACAGTGCAGCAGGGGAAGATGGACAACAGCTGAAATGAGTATAATGACAGAGTTCCACAGGTTAGCCATCCCTCTATTCTCTTTTCCCAGTGAAGCTTAATTTACTTTTGTTTGTCACAAACTAGGATCATTTTTAGAGAAAAAAAATATTTTGATTTTTTTGGGAGGGGTGTGGGGGGACTGGAAAGGAGAGTAGTTGTTGGCTGTATTAAGTTATGCTGGATACTTGTGTTTTGCTACACATAATAGGGAGGATTTGGATTACGTAATTTTTTTTTTGATAATTTTTCAAAGCTCCTTTCCTACTTCATGGCATACTGTAAGGACACCTTCAAATATATTTTGGGATCATCTTAATGAACCTAAAGTGAATTCCATGTTTTTCTTCAGAAACAATTCAATATGTTCTGTGGATGAGGTATCCTCAGGCTCTCTAAGAAGTAGCTGATCTGGCTCCATCTATCAATGTCTATAAAGAACTTGCAGGTATGTTGGAGCAAACCAGTCTTAGAGAGAAAAGGAATTTGGTGGCCATTTTCCACAATCTACATCATGGATCAGTAAGGATGTTATCCAAGTTGCTTTTTTTTTTTTTTTTTTTTTTTTTGAGGTAATTGGGCTGGGGTTTGAACCTGGGACTCTGGGACTTCGTATGTGGGAAGTCCGGGCTTGGCTCAATCACTGAGCCACATCGGCAACCCCAAGTTGTTTTTTTGTTTGCCGCTTGAGCTACATTGGCTCCTCCCAAGTTAGTTTTGTATTATCTTTGCCTGACTGTGCTTATCAGTCCTGACTCCCTTCTGTGCATCTCTAATTATCTTCCTCTGTGCTTTTTATGGCTGACAGCAACTTTATATTACATACCTGAGGTGTGAGATGACTGATTTTACCAGAGGCAATCAGGAAGTCGTCTATGGCCCACAGGGGGTGGTGATGATGATGACAATGATGATGATGATGATGACGATGATGACTATTATTTTGGCACTTTACAGGATTCAGTAGTAATTTGCTGCCTCCTGGTTTCTCTACTCATGGTCAGTTAACTTTGAGATTGTCCAATTTGCTTTGTGGTGACCCGGGCTGGCTTAGGAAAAGTTACAAAGGAGAAAACGGTTAGATTTGGTAAATCTACGCCCCCTCCCCACCCTGCTCCACTTTTGTCTATCTAGTCTCCTTGTGCTGGTTACCTAGGGTGCCCTCTGCTGGGCCCCAACCAGGTCTTTTGGTTCTAGGGGATAGACCATGCCCCAACATTCATCAAAAACCTAGTATCTGTTTTCAAAGATGGCAATTAATCCAGGTAAAAGAATCCATGTCAATGAGTTCATGTCTTCTCTTGTATAAGTGGGAAAAGCCCCTCCCAGATCACCTAAGCGTACACTTCAACAGTGACCTTATGGAGATAATGTATTTCCTTAGTATCTAACTTGCTGGTGAGTAATGGTGGAAATGGAGACCAGGCCTACAGGGTAGGCTAGGTTCTAAGAAAACAAAGGGGAAAATATTTTCTAACAGGTGGTACCTTATGGTTTCCCTAAAATTACACTGTGTGGATAGCTGTCCATTCCATCAGTCTGTATGGCCAAACCCGATACAGGTAATTTTCCCCTTCTGCCAGCAGGAAGAAAATGAACAACATTGTTTACCTCTAAGTTTTTATGAAGACAGCCTTGAGCTCTTTGGAGGATATTATCTAAATTCTAATCACAAGTTACTATGTAGCAGTGTTTTGTGGATTAGTTTATCCATAAATTGTGTGTCAGGTATATACTCATTGGCATGCTCTCTGCTGCCCTACGTACTTTCTTGCCTACTGAAATCAGTTGGGCAATCCTTGTCTGTAAGCATGTTTCTCAAGAACTGGTTAGAGCCAGTCTTCATAAAAGGAACCTGTTATGAAACAGTCCCAGAGGATATTTCCTCCACTGAAGATTTTGAAGATCTCTTGAAAGAGGCACTTAGCTGAAAACAAAATTGATTTATTTTGGCTTCCACCTAGTCCCTTGAAAAACAGGGATCCTTGGGCCTCAGTTAGAAGTAAACTCCTTGATCCTCTGCATCCTCTTGTTTTTTAATTTTTAATTCCCTCCTCTCCTGCTTCCATAGAGGAAGAAAGTCTTCTTATCTTTCCCATTTCTTTTTCTCTCCAACCCTTAACCATCTCTACCCTAAATGAAGAGGAGTGGCCAAGAAGGAGAGAAGAGGAGGAGAGGGAAATTCCCAGGACCCCTTGGGCATATATATATAATATAGGAACTGGCATGTATTGAAAAACAACATGGAGTATATGTAAATATACATGGAGTACATTTGTTTAAAACAGCCCATTTGTTAAGTTTGCTGAATTGTAAGAAGCTTTCTGCTGGCTTGAAGGCATTTATATGTAAAGAATGTAAATGCTTATTACTTTCTGAAATTTAACTTTATGTAATGTTTTACTTGATGAAACACTTCTCTGATTTGATCAGCTTCAGTTATACTAGCCAGTCCTTTGAGAGGTAGATGCTCTTCATTGAATTGAGAGAGAAAGAATTGATGATGAGAAACAAAGGTCTAGATTAGTAATTAAATTGAAATAGAATAGACCATGCATAAGAGTCTTGTTTTTATATAAAAAAGTCTTCAGTATGTTGTGAGGGCTGAGCTAAAAATGCTCCGGTTTAGGCTTGGGTTATTTTTATGGAGCAACGGGACTCAGTTGCTTTAAATGCACCTGATCAAGTCAGACAACATATATGCCTTACAAAAACCTTCCTTGTGTCTCCCTTCCTGCATTTGTACGAGAACTGGAGCAAGGCAGCTTACTATGAACTGACAGAAGAAGACAGCTTCAGCTCTGGTGCTCGCTGGCTAGATATAGGAAGTTGAAAAAGTCACAATATCTCTGGATCTAAAATTCCTCACTTTTATAAAATGTAAAATCCTTTCTTCAAACAAAGCAACTATATGCACATTAGATGAGAGTAGACTGCCCAGATGGAGTTGGCTGGGGGTGGACTGACAAGGCCAGAATGTCCTTCCACCTGCTCCCTTTCCCACTGGCCCCCTCCTCTGCACCACGCCACTCCAGTTCCACCCCCTGAAGGCTTCAGTGACTCCCCGGGGCTTTACTGAGCACACCTGGAAATCCCTAGATTAGACAATCTCCACAGGTCCTTCAAGCTCATTAATTCTATGGTTCTATGAAGTCTTTAATGAGAACCCCAGAAGGAGAGAAAACGATCTGTCATTTACTTCAATTAGTGTTTATGAAGACTCTTTGATGACTATGAGATGATTGACAGGATGGGAAATCAGATTTCTATTGAAGCTGCCATTTTAATTGCTAAAAATTACCTTGTATATGTGTTTGTTGGAATGAGACCATCCCTCATGCCCCACACATCTATATTTGCATTTAGATGGAACTTGAGGGGAAAAATATGCTTATAAAAAACTGGTGAAATTAACTTTCCAGCCAAAGCAAAAGTAATATAACTTAGTTTACAAAATTTTTTCATCTTCTAAGAGCTCAGTATCAGTTGTGAGGAAGGCAAATTCTTGGTGGGCCTGTGTACTTGGTACCAGTGCAGCCTTCCATCTCATCATTCCTTGTCAGCGATTAAGTTCCTTTGGAGTCAGAATTCTATCCTTTAACAGAAAAGAGCCTAATCTGGATGGGGAGAGTCTTCTAAAGCTTTACCTCAAGGTAACAAGGAACAGCAAGACTAACACATCTGCAATTATAAATATTGCCATCATTACTAATATTTGGAGGAGTAATTCCTAAATATCTGTCATTTGGGTAACACTTTCATGACTTTCGCTATGGTAGTTCATATTGCCTGCCCTATTATTTATTTTATGTGCCTCTTTAAAAATATAATTTAGTTAATTGGACATCAAAGGAAAATGCTTTTCTTTTAAGTGAACCTGTGTTCTAAGTGCTCTAAAAATATCTAGAATGCTGACTTAACATGTATTAAATTATCTTTCAAAGGCATTGCTAATTTCATAGGAAAATAAGAGAATTCCCAGGGTTCAAAAATAACTTTTGAATCCATCCACTGCTTTTTATCTCTCCCAGAGGCCTCTCTGTCAAGTCACTATCACCTTTCACCCTATACCACTGCAATAGGTCTTCCATCCCCAAAACAATGCTAGGTTCTCCAAACCATTCTTCATGCTGCAGCCATAGGGGGCTAAATTTTAAAAATGGAAACCTGATCAATTAACTTCCCTGCTTAAATCCCCTCTGCTCTCCACATTGCTATTAGCATAAAGACCAAAATTTTATAATGCCCTAAAAAGTTCCTTAAGATCTGAAATCTGCCTTCTGCCTACTTCTCTATTGTAGCTGGACTCCTTCTACACTGGCCCTCTCTCTGGGTCTCTGTACAGAGATTCCTCTGTTTTAAATACTCTGCTCCCTTCTGCCCCAACGTTCTCTTAGTTCATACCAACCCATCCTTCAGGCTCTGCTTAATGCCACTTCATTTAGAGCTTTCCTTGACCCCCCTCAATTAAGGCAGTATCTTGTAATTATATTTTACCATAGTTTTTACTCTTCTTCCTAGCATTTATCACAATTCGAAATATATGAATAATTCAGGATTAAGTTGTCTCATATATGTCTTCCCTACAAATAAAACTGCAGGAAGGTAGAGACTTTACAATATTCCCTGCATCAAGCATGGTAACTTCCATAGGTATGTAGAAATATTTTGACTTAATGAGTGAATAAATGATCTGTATTTACATCTGGCTAGAATTGATAGTATTTTCTCTCTAATCCCTTTATTCCACCCATTGCTCTAGTATAACACAGCAATTTATTTAAACAGAGAAATAACAATTTCTTTTAAGAGTAACATTGGCCTGTTACAAGTTTTCTTTTGGCCTTTCTTCTAAGGCACAGATAAAGAATTTTTATTCCATGCTTTCTTCACCAATTTTTGTCACTCTTCTGCAAAGTTAAAGAAAATATCTAGGAGTTAGATTTGAAAAGATATTAGCATACAATAGAATTCCTTTGGTTTACCTGAGTAACATTGTTCTTGGAGATATACCTCTAATTGTTGCAAGATACTTCTTACTGATAGACTGACCTATTTTTAAAGTTCTTATTTAGAATAATTATGGGTGACTATCAGCAGAAATAGCTCAATAAATTTAATTATTGAAGTTTTTCTCTGGCCAGTGATTTGGTTGATACAATTGATTTTACATTATAACCAAACCAAGAGTGTAGTAATAATTGAAATATTTGATTTTTGCCTTACAAGAAAAGCATGTGTGTGTGTGTGTGTGAGGGGCAAGCTCCCCAACTCTAGCAGAGCCTAACTTACTAAAGATTTCCCTTGCCTATAGTACTTTTATCAATTCATATATTAAATTAAAGACTTCTCATCAGACTTTTGTATCTTCTAAGACCATGTTTAATTTTTTTCCACAGGCTATTCTTCCCTATGAAGAACAAGCCATAACTTTTAATCATTCTACAGAAACCTAAGTTTCAGTCTCTTAATAATCTTTCTGGTTCTCCTCTGAATCTCTTTAGGTTCTCCATGGGTTTCTTTTATATGGATTATTGTCCAAGTCTGCTCACTGCTGAAAATTTTAAGATCTGTTGTCTTTCATTCATTCATGCATTCAACAACTATAGGCATTGGTGATAGAAATAAAAAGCAGTGTCACGCGGTGGCAGAGACTGGATGACTGTTCACCAATACCATTTCCTGTTCTTAGGTGCATAGGTGGATTACTTTTCCCAGTACCTCTTATAATTGGGTGTGGCCATGTGCCTGAGGCCAAAGGCATGTGGGCAGAGGTGATGTGTGACACTAGCAACCCTGACCCATAAAACTTCTTTCCCCTTCTTCAGAGTAACCATTTGTTGAAACTGGCTGAGCCACAAGATGGAACTTGGGATTACAATTCATGCTTGGAGCATGGCCACCTGACAATTAGGAACATCTGTTCTGGGCTTCAAATGGGTAAGAAATAAGCTTCTATTGTGTTACCTACTTAGATGTAAGAGTTTATCTCCTACAATAGCTAGGCTAGCATTGCCCTAATTAATAGGCTGCACTCAAAATCATATAGGATGATAGATGAAAAACAAACAAAAGAACCAAAGTGCTTTGATAGTGGTAAAACATGACAGAGGGAGCCAGAGATAGAAGAGGTGATACCTGAACTAAGTTTTGAAACATAGTTAAAAGTCAGGCAAGCTAAATGGAGAAAGAGCTTCCAAGATAGAGAGATTGCATGGTCAAAGGACCCAGGTAAAAGAGAGCAATTTCAAAGGATTAAAAGAAGTTCAGAAGGCTAGAATGTTGACATTCTTTGGGGAGAATGGTGACATAGGAGTCTAGAGTCATAAAGAAAAATTGGGTAATGAAGAATAAATATCGGCCAGGTGAAGAATGGAGGTGGAAGTGAGAAACAGGCCTCTGCGCAGAAAAAACCCAGAATATGTAAAGCCCAGAGTTATGAAAGAGCAAAGTAAGTTCTGAAAATTAAACCTAAATTAGCAGAGCTGGAGTGAAGTGGGAGTAGTGAGTAAGGGCCAGTTGACAAGAAGATCCTTCTTCTCCCTACCTTGATTATGAATACAATAAACTGTCACTGGGGAATTTTAAGCAAGGGAATAATGGATCATATTTTCACTTTAGGAATATTCTTCTGGCAGGAAGCCATGTGAAAGACAGATTACGGTGTGTTTTAGTTAGCTGAAGGGTGCTGGGAGCAGTATACCAGAAATGGCATGGTTTTTATAATGGGAATTTATTAGGTTAAAAGCTTACCGTTTTGAGGCCAAGGATGTGTCTAAATCAAGGCATCATCAAGAGATGCTGTCTTATCAAGTTGAGGCTGTGGGCAATCGGGTAGGGCATAACGGTGGCGCTCCTGGTCTCTGCCTTCTCCTCCAGGCTTACTTTCTCCAAGAGCTCAACTGTGGGTGATAGGGCATATGGTTCATCTCTCCTCTCTCCTCTGGGCCTCATCTATTTCAGCCTCTTGGGGGGCCTCTTTCCGAGCCTCTGTGCTCTGCTGGTTCCAGCCTCCAGCCTCCAAGGCCTCACTCTTAGCATCTCAGGGTTTCTCTGTCTCTCCCACTTTTTTTCTGTATCTGAGGCTTTTATTCCTCCATTTATAAAGGACCCTAGGAAAAGGATTAAGATCCACCCTGGTCATGCCCTACTTAAGTGATCTAATCAAAAGGAAGGTCCCTTAACTGAATCTAATCAAAAGGTCCCATCTATTAATACAATAAGTTTACATGCGCAGGAATGGATTAGTTTTAAGGACATGATCTTCTGGAGTCCACCCAGCTTCAAACTGCCACAGGGTTTATGTAGTCTCTTAATATTGCAGTGTTTTTTTCTACCAAAAATTTTATTGTGATGAAGTTTCCCATTGAATTTCACTATATCATTTCTTAAATGATAATGATTTCAATGCATATGGGTGATTATCAGGATGTAGTAGAATAGGAAGATTGGAAGTAGAGAAACAAGTTAGGAGACTATTGTATTATCAATAGCAATGATAATGATAGTTTTAGCTAGGGCAGGGTCAGAAGAAAGAGAGAAGAGAGAATGGATTCAAGAAATAGATTAAACACTAAAGAGGGGGCTTAGGTGGAAACAAACAGAGATGACTTATATTCTTTATCTCAGATGAATGGGAAGAAGAAAAGTTTTGTGGGGAAATAAAAGTTCAGTTTTGGTATGCTGATTTGAGGATGACCAAGAAACACTGAAGTGGAGATGGCAAGCTTTCATTTGGAAAGAAATCCAGGCTCAGGCTCACAAAGATCAGAAAAGGAGAAGATAAATCACAGAGTGTCATCAGTGTACAAAAATTACGGTAAAATCCTGAATGAAAGCTGGATACATTGTCCAGTGTGAGTAGAAAGAAATGAGGACAAAGGATGAAAACTTAGGGGACACTTATATTTCATCACCCACAAAATAAAAGAAATATGAAAAGAGTAAAGGAGTAGGAGGAAAACAACCTAAGAACAAGGCTGAGAGTTCAGGGCAGTGCGGTCATAGCAGGTGATCAAGTACTACAAACGCTACAATGGTGAGGACCAAAAGAGGCTCCCATATTTGCTAAAACAGAAGTCCTTAGGGACTTTCTGGGAAGTTTAGTAGAGTGGTAGGAGTGGAGGCCAGATTAGGGTGAGAGAGAGGGTGGTATAGGCGTGGACATATCAAATGGCATGATTCTTTCTAGAAGCTTTGCACGATTGCTGGAGATAGGAAGAAATGCAGGGTAGAGAAAAGATTCTCTTAGGAAGAAGAAACATTTGAAAATGACTGTAAGGATTGGGGAAGGATGCAATGAAGAGTAAGTCACTGAAGATGAGAAACCTGGGGATAATAATGGTGAGGCAAACTCTTGAATAGGCTGTGAGATGGTTAATTTTCTGTGTCAACTTGGCTAGGCTATGGTGTCCTCCAGTTGTTTGATCAAGCACTAGCCTAAATGTTGCTCTAAAGGTATTTTGTAGATGTGATGAACAGTTACAATTAGTAGACTTTAAGAGATTGCCTTTGATTTCAATAATCACTTGAAGGCCTTAAAAGGGAAATAAAACAAAACAAACAAAAACACAAAGAGGTTTTCTAGAGAAGAAGAAATTTGCCTCAAGACTGTAACATAGAAATCCTGCCTGAGTTTCCAGCCTACATATATCCTGTTGGTTCTGTTTACCTAGAGAGCCCTGATTGATTCAAGCCATGAGGTATAAATGAGCTCTCTGTTTCCATTGCTCAGAATTGTTTTGGCAGCTTCTAGAACTTTGGTTCTGAATTGCATCCATTTCTAACTACAGGTTCTAAGAGGAAGTGCCCTCTGCTTTACTCATTTTACAGAGAGAGAAAAGAAAATTTTCACTAGGTAAACAACAAAAATTAACCTGCAGCAGAAGAGAAAATGGCATCCATTACAGTGCATATGGCCAAGCTGCAGCCAAGCAGGGCTACAGTGCTTATACTACCCAGCCCACCCAAAGATATGCACAGACCCAAGGCAAATGGGCAACAAAGTATGGGACCTATGGACAACCCACTGATGTCAGCTATACCTAGGCTCAGACCACTGTGATCTGTGGGGACTGACTATGCAACTTCTTCTGGACAGCCTCCTACTGGTTATACTACTCTGACTGTCCCCCAGGCTTATGGCCAGCCTGCGCAGGGGTATGGCACTGGTGCTTTTATAATACCACCACTGCTACAGTCACCACCATCCAGGTCTCCTATGTAGCTCAGTCTTCATATGGCACTCAGCTTGTTTACGCAAACTATGGGCATCAGCCAGCAGTCACCGCACCTGCAAGACCACAGGATGGTAGCAAGCCTGCTGACACTAGTCAAGTTCAGTCAAGTACGGGGACTTACAACCAGCACAGCCTAGGATAGGACAGAGTAACTATAGTGATCCTCAGGTACCTGGGAGCTATCCCCATGCAGCCAGTCACAGCACCTCCATCCTTATCCTCCTACCAGCTATTTCTCTACATAGCCAACTAGTAACGATCAGGGCAGTAACTTTCAGCAGACCACCCACAGGCAACCAAGCAGCTGTGGATGATAGAGTAGCGATGGTTAACAGAGCAGCTATGGGCAGCAGCCTCCCACTAGTTATTCCCCCCCAAACTGGATCCTACAGTCAAATTCCAAGTCAATACAGCCAAAGTAGCAGCAGCTACAGGCTGCAGAGTTCATTCTGACAGGTAGCATGGGTGTTTCTGGGCAGAAGCAGGAGTTTTGAGGATTTTCCAGATGAGGAGAGAAACGGAGCATGAGTAGCCCTGATAACCAGGGGATTTGATTGTGGAGGCATGAGCGGAGGTGGGTGGGGAGGAGGATGTGGTAGAATGGACCATGCGGGAGAACGAGGTGGCTGCAATAAGCCTGGTGAGCCCATGTATGAAGGACCAGATCTTGATCTAAGCCTGCCTGTAGATCTAGATGAAGATTCTGACAACATTGCAATTTATGTGCAAGGATTAAATGACAGTGTGACTCCAGATGATCTGGTGGACTTCTTTAATCACTGTGAGGTTGTGAAGATGATCAAGAGAACCCATGATCCACATCTACCTGGACAAGGAAACAGGAAAGCCCAGAGCCAAAGGCAATGCCACATCATCCCATGGTAACCTGCCAACTGCTAAGGCTGCCATGGAGTGGTTTGAAGGAAAGATTTTCAAAGGAAGAGGCTTCCCACCAAGAGGGCCCCGGGGTAACTGAGGGAACCCACCTGGAGGAAGAAATGTAGTGCTGGAGACTGGCAGTGCTCCATTCCAGGATGTAGAAACCAGAACTTCACCTAGAGGACAGCTGTAAAACTGTAAGGCCCCTACTCTTGAAGGTTTCTTTTTGCCACCCTTTTTACCCTTGGTGGTAACCGCGGCAGAGACGGCCCTGGGGGTATACAGAGAGGAAGAGGTGGTCTCATAGATGCCGGGAGTCTTGGTGGAGACAGAGGTGGCTTCTGTGGTGGCCGGGGCATGGACCAAGGTGGCAAGGTGGCTTTTTTCTTCCGATGAGGTGGCCCCCATGAGCCCCCTGGACCTTTGATGGAACAGATGGGAGGAAGAAGAAATGGGTGTAGAGGAGCTGGAAAAATGAATAAAGGCAAGTACCTTCAGGAACACAGAGATCAGCTCTACTAGATAAAGAGACCCTGCAGAGCTGCATTGACTACCAAATTTATTTTTTAAACCAGAAAATATTTTTAAATTTATAATTCCATATTTATAATGTTGGCCACGACATTATGATTGTTCCTTGTCTGTACTTTATTATTTTTCACCATTTGTGAAGAAACATTAAAACAAGTTAAATGGTAGTGTGCCGAGGTTTTTGTGTTTTGTTTTGTTTTTTTCTCCTTTTTTAAAAGATGGTAGTTTAAGACGAAATCATTGGGAACCTCTTATGAGCATGCTCAGTATCTCTGTGGAAAACCAAAAGGGCCTCTAACTGTAACAATTTTAGGGTTGTGATTTTTTAAAAAAACAAAATTCCAAATGTTTATAAACAAACAAACAAAAAAGAAATCAACCAGCAAATTAAGTGAGTTTCAAGAAAACGTCCTTTGAAGTTCTGTGCAGGGATTACTGATATCTGAGCTGCAAGGGAAAGTATAATTTGGACAACCAGCCTCTGTCCTTCAGGCTGAAATATTTACACTAGTGAGAATTTAAGGCATTAAAATTTAAAAAATTTAAAAAAGGAAAGAAATTAGGTGTCTTTGTGAATTTAACTTTTCTTATTTTTATATGAATTTTTTTGCATAAGCAATGACTTTCTGACTGCCTTTATTTCTTATTTTATTCCTGTGTAAACTCAACACTTGGCTCTATTACACCTGTTGCACTAAAGTTCACTAAACTTTGACCTATAAACAATGCTTCTACTTAATCTCACCTATTTACTCTCTACTTATTATCTGTTTTTATACTTTTATTGCCTATCATCTATATTTTTATTTTCTCAGAGGGCAAGGCCACACCTGTGTCTTAAGCAGCTTGACCTGTATTATGTAGTCTTTTTTTTTTTTCTCTCTCCTCCCCTCCTGTTGTCTGCTTTCTCTGTCCATTCTCTGTGTGCTATTTTCATGTCTGCTTGTCTTTTTCTTCTTGTCTTCTCTTTAGGAACCACCAGGAACTGATCCCGGGACTTCCGGTGTGGGAGAGAGGCACTCAATTGCTTGAGCCACCTTAGCTCTGCTGCATCTCGCGCTGTCTCTCCTCTGCATCTCCCTTTGTTGCGTCATCTTGCTGCCCCAGCTCTCTGCAGCACGGGCCAGCTTGCCTTCACCAGGAGGCCCTGGGAATTGAACCCAGGGCCTCCCATATGGTAGACGGGAGCCCAATTGCTTTAGCCACATCCACTTTCCTATATAGTCTTAATAAACACCTTTTGATCATTCTTATAAATAGCATTAGGAGTTTCTCCATTTAGGACTCAATTAAATTATAATTCAGATTATTACTAAAATATAACAGAACAGCACCTGGGGACTCTCTTGGTTTAGCATTAAGCTGTTCTTGAACTAAAAGGATCTCATTGATGTTCTCAATATATAGGTTTTTTGACGCTTTTAATATATTATTTTATTTAATTAATTTAACTTTTTTTAGAAATTGCTTTGCAGAGTACATCTCAAGAAGCTTCAGAGGAAAACCTTCTGCTGTGTTATATCCTTGAAGTCCTAGAGAGTGCTGTACTTTACTTAAAACTTATTCTTGCTCATTCTTTCTCCCTTTCATTCTCTCTTTAATGTGTGTTTATGTCTCTCAACCTTTCTAGGTTCTCCAGGATTCAATTTATTCTCCAAATGTAACAATAGCTCTTTTACAAGGTGCATTCAAGCTGCTCAGATTGTCATTGTACTAGTCGAGAAGTTACAATTTCACGTGGAGATGTTTCTCGTTTTACGGGAAAACTTTATTCCTTTAAATTTACCTGTGTTAACAATCAGATCAGTGTGTCCTTCCATGAGTGTCTCCACTAATTTGTTTCACGGAATATTGCCTTTGATGGCATGTACTCCCCATCTCTAAGCTTTCCTCAGAATCTCTGAAAAATAACCAACTGGATGGCTAGCATCCCGAATGTAAGGTTATTGGGAGAGTAATTTACCACCACATAGATGTGGTGGCTCCTTTGAAATCAACTTAGCTAGACTGGAACTACACTTCCCAAAATTCCTTTCCCTGCATCATTCTCCATTTGGATCTCAAAGAACATGTGCAAAAGATGTTAGTTTCCTAGAGCTTCCTTAACAAAGTACCACTAGATGGCTTAAACAATAGAAATTTATTGTCTCACACTACTAGAGACTACAAGTCTGAAATCAAGGTGTTGGCAGGGCTGTGCTCCTTCTGAAAGCTGTAAGGAGGATCCTTCTTTGCCTCTTCCTTGCTTCTGGTGGTTTGCTGGCAATTCTTGGCACGCAGTTGTAGCACTTCAATATCTGCCTCAGTAGACACAGGCATTCTCTCCCCACCACCAACCCCCCCATCTTCTTGTGTCTGCATCCAAATTTCCTCTTCTTATAAGGACACCAGTCACATTGGATTAGGGTTTGGCCTAATCCAGTTTGGCCTCATCTAACTAATCACATCCTCAAAGATCCTATTTCCAAATCAGGTCACATTCATGGGACCAGAGGTTGGGGCTTGAACACATCTTTTTGGGGGACAAATTCAACCCATAATAGGTGTGTAAGGTCAGGCTCTGCTGCAGCTCATCCACGGTCACTGTCCTCATGGCTCATCTTGTTGGCTTGGGGCAGCTCCAGGTTGGCACTTCCTGCACTTCCCGCACTTCCCGCCGGATCTCCACCTTCACCTTCTCTGAATTCTGAGCAATGTTTGTGAGCAGCTTTGGGGTGAGATACGTTGGTCAGCTGCATAGAAGTTGGAGGTGTGAAGGGATTGAAAGACTGAAGTGGGTTCCAGTTTGTGCTTTCTCTCCCCTACTTCATGACTATTTTCTTTCCTACAGCTGGCCTCCTCCAATTCATATTGTGCATTATCATCATATTCATCTTTCCAAGTTGATCTACTTGTTATCTTTTCTCGAGGCTCTATGTATGGTTCAGTCTTAGTGTTTATGTTTCCATAGATTCACTGCTAGTATTTGTTCTTTCTGATTGCCATGGTTATATGCTGAGTGATATTTGTATTTTATTATCTTTGAGACATTATGGTATGAAATAATTTTCAAAGAATAAATGTTGGCGTTTGTTGATTTTTTTCTGTTGTTTATTTATTCTACTGATTTCTCATTATTTCCTTTTTCTACTTACTTGGGGTTTATTTTGCTCTTGTTTTTATATCTTGGAGTGTTATATTTTATTTGACAGTTTTTTTTCTTTTTGTATTACAAAAATATCAGTGCATTTTAAAATCAAAGGTGTTTTAGATTTGATAAAGTAATATTATTTTTAAATACCAGATTTGCAGAGATATTTTTGAAAAATATCACATCCTTATTGGTTCAAAGACATGGTGGTAATTTCTCTAAAATTCAAAAGTACCTCAAAAAACCTTAGAACAGATAATTAATGTACATAAAAGATGCAAAACAAATTATAAAAATGATAAACAAAACCTATTTTCTTTTACTATTACCTAGATTTCCAAAATAAAAAGAAATCAATAAAACCTATTGTCGGCAGTTAGGAGGGAAAAATGCATATTCTTATATACTTTGGGTATATTTTTTTAGAATATGTATCAATATGTTAAATATACAGTTCCTTAGACCCAGAAATTCCAATTATTAATCCACTAATTACATATTTTTAGAATTTACCATTAGTATAATGACTGCAAAAGTGTGAATAGATGTAGTCATTAGTATGACAATTGACAATGATTTTAATAGTCAAAAATCAGAAATCCCTTAAGTGCCTATTTGTTGAGGTCTGCTTAAATAATTAGAATACATCCCAACAAAGGGAAATTTTGATGTAGATATGAATAAAGATTTAGAAGTATTTCCACAACCTATTTTTGAGTGTAAAAGTGAGTTATAGATAAGACAGTGCAAAAGCATCTTCATATTTATGTAAATTTGTATGGTTATATGCATTTGTAAATAGATGCACACTTCTGAAAGAACCTTCAACAAAGTGCTAATAATTACAACGGGGTAGTGAGATTTAAAGTAGTTCTTACTTTTTTTGTACTTTTTTGTATTTTTGTGTATACATTAAAAAACAATAAAACAATTCAGAAATAAACCTTGTAATTTGTAATAACAATGCATGATAACTAAGTGGAGGTGAGCTCTTGTGTCAGGAGACACTGGAATTCATAATGATCTCTTTCTTTTTAAGTCCCTACAGTTGTTCTGGATGGGGTTAAATAGAGATAAAGAAGTGCTCTGTGGAATATCTGTTTGTTCTCTACCTCTTTTTCTGCCACCATACAGCAAAATAGTTACTCAAAATTATTAGTGATTCCTAACTGCTTACTGCAGTGGTTCTCAAACTTTGGTGTTCATCAGAATCTTGTTAAAAATACAAAGGTCTGGATCCCACCCTGGAAATTCGGATTCAGTATTTTTACGTATTGAAGTTGGCAAATCACTGGCAGTATAGTAACAACAATTCTCAATTAAGATAATAAAGGACCTTAAAAATGTTAATCCAACTTATTCATCCAATTATAATACCCAATACCGTCTAGCCAAGGTTTTCTTCCTACTTTCTTCTAGATTTGTGATGGTTCTTCTCCCCACTGTGCTTTATTTCAGTCAGATTACTCTGCATAAACTGTTGTCTTACTGTTTTTCCTGCTTAGCTAAATTTTTGCTGACACTCCAAGGTCCTACCTCTAAACCTGAAATTCTTCAGATCAATCTTGATGGGTGTTTGAATTCTTTATATAATGGATTTTGAATTTCTTCATAAGAATTACTGTTTATTTAACTGCTTTGTCTGTATATGTCTTGCCTCTCACATAGTATCCTTAAAATATGGTTTATATTTCTTTGGTGTTTCTTACAATTTTCAGCTCTCTGCTATATACATAGAGATTGTCATAAACACACAATGCATTTCTCTGCAAGAATTTAACTGAATTTTCCTGCCCTTTAGTCCAAGCTTTAAGATTGCTAATACTTGAATATAGTAAAGACAGTTGCTCCAGGACTTCGAGGTCACTGAATTAGGCTGGCCAAAACAGAGCTGCCTGAAGAGCAGTTCAGTGGAGTGACCAGAAGATTGTATAAAATTGGTCAGGATTATCATGCTGGCTGCTTCAAGAGATAAAACCCTAAAATCTCAGGGGTTTAATTCAATAAAGATAAATATTTTTCTTTTACATCCTGGTCTGGTGCAGATCTGGTGGCCTTTCACTATCTTGCGTTTATCCTGTTGTACCAATTGCCTCCAATATTGCTGAGGCAGGGGAAGAGATGAAGAGATGGGGTGTTCTTAAGGAGTCACCTATAGAAGTGACTTAATGTTTCTTCTGTCATCCTATTTGCAGAACTAGTCACATGGTGCAGACCTAACTGTAAGAGAGGCTGGGGAATGTGGAATTCACACAGAATTTGTTGTGCAGTAATTCTCTTTGTCCTCTAGTCCAAAACTTCATCTTATTATTATTATTAACTAAAACTGGGGGTAAAGAAGCCTTAGTAATTAGTAATTAGTAAGCCATTATTGCCCCTTTAAGACCAAGAGCATTAGCATAGTTCACTTTCCACCTCAGTGGGTTGCTGAAACAAAAGGTACAGGAGAAAATAGAGACAGAGTGGCAAAGTGGGGAGACAATCATAGGTTCAAGGCTGTATGAATTTCATCTGGGGCTCTGCATTTAAGGCCTCCTCCAGGGTTTGTGGATATTGCACTAGCAGTGCAAAGGCTGGGGTAGAATCTTAGGTTGGAATGCTACTTGTCTACCCCAGAGCCATTATCTGCTGGTGAATGAATCTGGGCTTCTGGCTCAATATCCTTTCACTCTTGAGATCAAAGAGACCACCTTGACCCTGGAAAAGTGATTACAAATCATTGGCTACTTAAAATGGAGGGGGCACTTTCTTCTGTTATCTGGACTGAGAACTAAGGCTGGACAGGTACAAACATCCAGAAAAAAAAGGGGGGGGGCAATTTTTCAGGCCTTTGTGCTCCTCAAAAGGAAAAATAGATACTGAATGTACTGCTTAAAACAGGTACCGTTGGAATAGTGTACAGTATTAATATACATAAGCCTCCCTGCAGTCTCATTGCAGCCTGTTCCCCAAAGAATGGTCACAAAATTAAACAGGATAAGTCAGCCTACTTGCAATTTTGCTTGGTTGTAGAATTTAAATAATTTAAAATTAACTGGTTTCATTTTCAGTTTGATTTAGACCCACTCTGTTAGATAGACCAGTGTAGGGCTAGGCAGCTGGCAAGTGTCTGCAATCGCTCTCCAAGCAGTAATAATCATCACGATATTACCTTTCACTCACAGCAGGTGTCTCTGAGGAGCTCCAGCACCAGAATTCCGTTTGGCGGGTGGAAATACAGCCCTTTAATGCGCTCAGTGCATTGAGGAACAATTGAAACATAACCATGAGGCTTGGTAACCATTTTATGACATGGCTATTGCATTATCTCTATAGTTGTAATAGCATATCATTGGCTACCACTCGTCAATAGATTTTTATGGCTCGGAGTCATCTAATAAATAGCAGCAGATGGAGTTTGAATCCCCTTGGAGAATTGACTAATCCTACAACCTGTGGAACTGCTCTCTTTACATTTATGCCTCAGCTTTTTTCGTAGACAGTAAATGAATATGACAGGGAAACCGACAGAGAAAGAAAATAGGCTGCCAGGGCCTAGAAGCTGTTCTTTTGTGAGTACTGTTCAGGAGCTGAATCTGATTCAAAACCATAGTAATTTCTTTCCCGCGCCAAGAAAACTCACTATTTGTTTTTCCCATTAGAAATTAGAACTCTGCACAGTGCCCAGATTAACAAAAATAGCAAGGGGAGTATTTTCAGTCCCTCCACAGGTGATTTTTTAAAACTTTATAACATAATCTATGAATGGGAATAGCTGGTAGTTTCTATTTATTATTTATATATTTATATATTGATTTATTTATTTTAAAGAAACTTTAGATTACATAAATGTTATATAAAAAAATATAGTGGATTGCCATATGCCCCTCCCCCTCCCACACTTTCCCACATTAACAACATCCTTCATTAGTGTGGTACATTTGTTACAATTGATGAACACATATTGAAGCATTGCCACCGAGCATGGATTATAGTTGGTAGTTTCTTAATTGATCTCTTTGTTCCTCACTAGGCCCCTACAATCTATGTGAGAAAGAGAGGGATTTTTGAAAAATCTAAATCAAATAATATCACTCCCCTGTTCAAAATCCTCCAATAACTTCCTATCAGACTTAGGAAAAATATAGCATTGACTATACCTCATGTGGTCTTGACCCTTCTTCCCTTTTCTAGTTGTTTTTTTGCTCACTTGTTTCCTGCCATCCTCAGTCCCTAGCTATTCCTCAGGCACATCAAGCTCATCTCTACTTCAGGGCCTTTGCAAATACTACTTCCTCAGTCTGGATCTACACATCTCCAGATCTTCATATTTTTCACCTTCTCAGTTGTCACCTTCTTGAAGAGCTCCTCAAGTTCTACAATCTTACCTAACTCTGATCAATTTATCTACTATACCTTCAAAGCACTTCATAGACAGAACTTTACTTTTTTCTATATATATTCCTAGTAACTATAATAGTGTCTGACACAGAGTAGATGCTCAACTAACATTAATTACAAAAAATAAAAGGAGTCCAGCGGCACCAAGGAGCTGGAGGGTGCCAGGGCCAGCCCAGTGGCTACAACATGTCATCGACGACATGAATACTGTGGTGATGTGGCCAGCAGTATCTCCAAGGACTGGAAAGAGCAAGTGTGCCAGGGATCATCAGAGCTGCAACCGTAAGTTACAACATCGTCAAGGAGGGAGGGAGGGCAGTTGATGCAGCAGAATGAACTGAGATCACACTCAAAAATGATCCCAAGTTCAACAAAGGTTGTGGATCTGGTTGAATGTAAATAGTGAAGTTGAAATGGTTGCTGGTACCACAGAAGCAGTATCTGCAGTCTGCTGTATAGCAAATCCCATTAAACTTGCATGTCTTGTTATGAAAAAGATACCTCATTGCTTTCTTTTTTTTTTTTTTTAAGATTTTATTTATTTATTCATCCATTCCCCCCCCCCCCGCGGGGGCCCGTGCTCGCTGGGTCAGCCAACCACGCTGCGCAGGCCGGCCTGCCCCCACCAGGAGGCCCCGGGAACCGAACCCGGGGCCTCCCATATGGTAAACGGGAGCCCTACTGATTGAGCCACAGCCGCTTCCCTCATTGCTTTCTGACAGACCAAGGTAGAGCAAACTTTGCAGCTGCCATGGGGATGCCAGAGATTCCTGGAAAGCAACTCATAACAGAGAAAAAACAAAAAGCACCTGGAAAAAAACAAGCTTGAGAAAGGTGTTAAAAATTAGACTGTCAACGAAACTTGGGAACTGTGGGTGCTGTTGTCTTGGACTGCAAAGAAAATGTAGGTTAGGCAGTCTCTTCAAGGGGTGTCATTACTAAAATGGTTGGCCAAATTGGCAACTTACCATGTGTAGGATCTGGAGGTTCTCACTGAAACTATTTCAACCACGGGGCATGGAGAAAGCATCCTGAAATTGAATCTGGTCAGACTCACTCTTTTCCACGTAGAACAAGGAAAGACATTAGAAGAGGTGCTGACTTGTCATTGGGTTACATGAGGTCAAGGCTCAAAGGTTTAGGTAGTGTCATCTTGATCAACAAAACAGGAGATTGGGCAGTAAACTGGACCTCAGCATCATGTCCTGGGTAGCCACAAAGGAGATGGCAAGCTGCACCCTGGAAATGATGTTGACGAAAGTACCACTGACCTGCCCTAGGCCCATGGGAGATTTTATTCTAGTTGCTAGCTTGGAGGTTGTAGCAGTTTGAGATTATTTATGAATTCCAAAAAAATATATATTGATTATGTTTGTAAACTAGTCTGTTCCTCTGGGTGTGATAACCCTTTGATTATATTAGATTCAGCTGAGCCATCTGATTAAATTATGTTAAGATTAGGGCTTTGAACCAACCACGTCATTAGAATGTGACTCAGTGTCAAGTCCCAGCCCCCTTGGGGTGATAAAACAGACTCTCACAGAGAAGTAGATACACAGAGTAGATACACAGAGGATCCTCTGGCCTGGGATGAGAGATGACCCTGATAGTTTACAGCTGACCTTCCCAAGAGAACTGAGCACCGAGCCTGGAAAGAAAAATCTCTGGGAAAGGAGATGAGCCTCGTGCTAGCCTCCAGCTGAGATTGGAAAAAGCTGGGACCCGGAGCTTTAAGAGGAAAGAGGAGGGCTGAACCTTTGCAGACATCGCCTGCCATCTTGCTTCAACACGAGGCAACAGACTTTGGGTAAGGAAGTGACCTTGAGTTGGACTCCTTAGAACCTTGTGACTGTAAGCTTCTACCCCAAATAAATACCCTTTATAAAAGCCAACAGTTGTGGAACTTTGCGTCAGCACCCCTTTGGCTGACTAATACAGAGGTAAAGTAGAGTTTCCTGGTGTGGAGACTTAGCTTAATCAATTAGATCTAGAAATGGAAAAATTAGGCAGCCTGTCACTCCTTTTGTTACCTTGATCAGTAAGTATCTGAAATGATTGGTTGAGGAGTGCGTTTCGATGTGCTGACACAAATGCCTGTAGTGAGATCAAAATAAGATCACTGAAGAGGATAAACTCTAGTGAGCCTTTTTCCTGAGCAGTCATCATTGTGTTAGGTCAGAAAGAAGAAATGACATGATCTTGACATGACAGAAACTGCCTCAGTGCAGGGAGTGCGTTTTGGAATCGGAGCCGCAGAGCAGTGAAAGAATCTGTGAGCTTGAAAGTGCAGGGATCCAGAGGAGACCCATGCTCTCCGGGGCTCTCCTGGTTGCAGACTTTCCAACAGGACCCAGGGAAGGGGGAAAGGAGGGAAGGAAAGGATGCAGTGGAAGTTTTTGAAAGTAAGACAGAAGCAGCAGCAGAGGAGCTAATGAGAGAGCAGTCCAGAAAACCCTGACGATGTCACAGAGTTCATTTTGAGTCAGGTAAAATAATCATGATAATCACCGGGTAAACTAATGAAAATCCTTTAAGGGAGATGTTCCTCATCTATGGGAGGATAAACTGATTTTTCTTAAAAAATTTAAAATCTTCTCTAACTAATGTAGACATGTTTCCAGAAACTTGAAAAACACTCTCTGGTAACTCAGAGCTCCCTTATCTGGGGATGAAGGTTCATAGTGGAGACTGGCAGGCTCTACAGGGCTCCTGGAAGTCTGAGGATTTTCTGCTCACCTTGATCATACATACAGTGTCCTCCCAATGGCCAGCGGGACCAGCTTCTGCCTGTAGCAGACCCTCTGGGTCCTCATTTAGTGAGTAAACAGCTTCTCTAACAACAGGGAGGGGCCAGTGGATGAGGAGGTGACACTAGCTGGCACTTACGCATTCTCATACTGTCCCATAGTTTGGGATTTCCCCCTCCTGCTGAATTGGGTGTGTGTACATTGTAGACAGCATGATGAAGAAAGTAATTTCTTTGGTAGAGAGGATTCCTATTAATTTCTCTTTATACTGGAAATGGTATTTCTGCTGTGACATATCTGCTTGACTTTATAGTCTGTCAGGACTTCTCTGTGGAAAGAAATTATTCATCTTTAAATTCCATGTGCTACAAATAAAATGTATTTTGAAGGAAAAAAATGGAATATTATCCATATGCCGATGACTCCCACATTTATATTTCCATCTTTGTCCTCTCTTCTAATTTCAAGATCTGTATAGTATACTGCCTAACTGCTGCCCCCACTTTGCTGTTTCATAGACATCTCAAACTAGAAGTTTCCAAAATTGGGCTCTTTATCTTCTCCCATGTTCCCCTTCATATATTTTAGTGGTTCAAGAGAAATCTGTAAGTCACCTTTAATTTTTCCTTTTTCCTGCCCCTCTTATATCTAGTCAATAACCAAATTCTATTAATTTTATCTCTAAAATACATCATGACTCTGTCCTCTTCTCCACATCTCTACCACTGCCACCCTTGTCCCAACTACCACCATCTCTTGCCTGGACCCCAGCAACATCTTCCAATGCATCTTATCACTTTCATTTTTGGCACGCCCATCCCCATCTGTTCTCCAGGCAGCTGAGAGTGATGCTAGGTATCTATTTTAATAACAATAGTATGCCAGTACTCTGTTGGCCCATGTAGATGAACAAACCAAACATGAGTTTTGCTCTCCACTTCCGGAGTTTGAAATATGAGCTAACTTCATGTGACTTCCCTATTCAAAAAAAACCCTTAAAAATTAGTTCTTGCCCTTAGAATAAAATCCAATCTCTTAACCCAGCCACCAGGCCCCGAATGACATGGCCCTGCCTACCTCTCCAGTATCGGCTTGTGCTGCTCTCTTCCAGGGCTCTCTGAGCTGGCTGCAGAGGCCCAGCAGTCCCTCAGGGTTTCCATACGGATCTTCCCTATCTGGGAAGGCCTTTCCTCTGCTCTTGTCTGGAGTCAGCCCTGCTTGATTTGGCCTCAGTTTAAAAGTCACTCTTCAAAGATGTCTTTCCTGAAACACTTAGTCAAAACTATGCCCCTCCAGTACACTCTCTTCACAGCATTTACACATTTTCTTCACAAGGCTTTATCACAGTTGATAATTGCAGATTTATACGTAGCTGCTTAATAGCTGCCTCTGCTTTTAGAGTATAAACTGCCATGAGTTCAGAAGTTGCATCTGTTTTGCTTACTGCTCAAACAGACTCTACTGGCCAGAGCACCTGCCACCCAGTGGGCTTTTAATAAACACTTATTATTATTTTTCTAATAAACATTTATTATTGTTATAAAATTAGTGAAACTCCCTCCCCCAAAAAGTATCCAACACACTTTTAACTCTGCTCCCTTGAAAAGTCTAAACAAAACATACCAAAGGAGGTGGGAGCAGTTGTGGCTCAAGTGGTTGAGTGCCTGCTTCCCACATGGGAGGTCCTGGGTTCGGTTCCTGGTGCCTCCTAAAAAACAAAAACAAGAAAACAAACGGAAAAACAACTCAGGGGAGCTGATGTGGCTCAGTGGTTGAGCACCAGCTTCCCACTTGCAAGGTCCTGGGTTCAATCCCCGGCCCCGGTACCTAAGAAACAAAAAACAAAAAAACACATACCAACAGGTTACTCTAAAATATATAATGTGTTAAACAACTGAAAAAAGGGAGGAGTATTTTAGCCCAGCTTCATTGGGATTGTGTAGTTTTCTGTTCAAGAACAAATATTTTCTGTAAATAGTATGAAAGAATCATGTTTTCCTGAAAGGAACTTACTTGCATTTGATAAATACTTATCAGCAATTGTTCATTTGCAAAGCACAACTTTTAAATCTATTCTTTATAATAAACTGGTAGTTTATCAATGGAAGTGCTGAGATTTTCATCATCAAAGTGAAATGCTGTGTCTTATGTCTTTATAGTGATATGAAGACAAATGTCTTCTATCCAATTATTTAGTTATTCTTAGCCCAAACTACTTTGATATATGCTAAATCACCTTTGACACAGATTTTTAAAGTTTTTGTTTTAACAATAACTATTATTACTATGAACAACCACAAAAGGCCAAAACTAAATCCAGATGTTTGTATCAAAATACAAAGGGCAAAGTAGCCAATCATAATGGGAGACTATTTTAGGACCAAGCCAGAGGTAATTGGTTATGACTGAATAAATCAAGTTGAGGGTCAAAACAAAAAAGTCATCTCCTTCTAGGTTAGTAGCCGTAGTCTATGCAAGGCTCATAGGCCAAATCCGGCCAGCTGATTGTTTTTGTAGAGCCTATGAGCTAAGAATGGTTTTAAGTTTTTCAGTGATTAAAAACCATCAATAGAAGAGTAATATTTAATGACATTTGAAAATTATATGAAATATAAATTTCATACAACCAGCCATGGGCTCATAAGTAAAGTTTTATTAGAACACAGCCATGCTTGTTCATTTATGTCTTGTTTACCATATACTCTCACACTAAAATGGTAGCGTTAAGTAGCTGTAACAAAGACTTGTAAAGCCTAAACTATTTACTATCGGGCCTCTATAGAAAAAAGTTGCTGACCTTGATCTAGGTAGTGATTTTCAAACTTTTTTGACTGTAAACCTCAGGAATAAATTTTACACTGAGAACTGTATATCCACACAGATACACAACAAAAGTTTTCACAAACAACTTACACTATGTACAGTGTACTCTGTTGTGTTCTGCTCCATTCTTTCATTTTTCCCCTTTTAACTATATATTTTTTTCATTTTTAAAAAATTAGACCTGTTGTAGGTTGACAGAAAAATCATGCTGAAAGTACAGAGTTCCCATATAAGTCCCTTCACACACACAGCTTTCCCTATTATTAACATTTTTCATTAGTGTGGTACTTTTCTAACAATTGATGACATAATATTATAATTATGCTATTAATTATAGTTCATAGTTTACATTAGGGTTCACTGTTTCTATTATACAGTTCTATGGTTTTTTAAAATTTTTATTCTGGTAACATAGATACAACCCAAATTTTCCCATTTTAACCACATTCAAATATACAATTCAGTGGTGTTAATTATTTCACAGTACTGTGCTACTATCACCACCATCCATTAACTTAACTTTCTATTCACCCCAAACAGAAACCCTGTACCAATTAAGCATTAACCCCCAAACCCCACCCATTCTATTTCATTAAAAAAATTTTTTCATGTTATTTCTGATTCTGATCCACTAATGATTGCTACTGATAGTTTGAAAATTTACATATTTGCTTCAGGTTACAATTGGATTTAGACTTGCAAGGGCAAAGTTTGAAATGGCAAAGAATAAAATATATCCAGAAGTAAAGGCCATTTCTTCTTTATGGCAGTGTCTACGTTTAGCAGGCCGTCCAACTCCAAAAAAGTAGTCAGAACTGTACGCAGGGAACTAAGTAGAGTGACTTTGCAATGCCAAACCAAACGAGACACCTAAACTGGGTCTAAGGACATACTAGCCCTTCCCTCCCTCTCTCCCACTGCTCCAGTGGAACGCCTTACTCAGCTTAATCTAATCTCAACCTTTGTACCTGGGCCAGAACCAGACTGACTTCTAGGAATTGGAGTATAGGCTGTGCTACTGTCTATTTGATTGGAAACATCCGTGCTTTAGAAACTAAAGCTCTCTGGTGAGTTTCATCCCAGTGAGATCAAAGGCAGAGTTTCTGCATTTTCTTTGGTTGCTGAGTCGGAGGCTTTCCAGGGACACAGTGAGTCACAGAGGAGCCACGGAGGGGTGAGGTCTCCAGCAACCTACACAAACTCCTTGGCAACTGGAACCTTGGATGGAAAGTTTTCCCTCTGCAATTTCCTCAGGCGTCTTCTACAGTTTAAACTATTTGTATCCTCACAGTACTTCCAAATGCTGGTTTTATTCTCCACTGACCTGAGCAATTCTATTTGACACTGTTGTTAACTTTTTAAGTGCTGGCAGGAGACCACAACATTTAGTTTAGTTTAGTTTAGTTTTTTTTTTGGTGGGAGAAGAGGATGCAAGAGTAGAGGTAGTAGATTTAAAAGTAGGTACTGATGGGAATTCAATCAAATAACACAAAGCAAAGACAGAAGTACTAAAAACCATTCCTTTCTTTTCTTTCTCTTGTTCCTTTCCAAACAAATAAATGAACAAGAAAACAAAAGCAAAAACCTAATTTAAAATGACATCTTAGCCTCTTGTAGTAGTTTGATATTGTTTATGAATTCCAAAAATAGATATTGGATTATGTTTGTAAACTGGTCTTTTTCTCTGGGCGTGTTAGAGTGTATTGGATTCAGAGGTTTTACTTTTACTTGATTAAACAATGATGAGGGCTTTGATTGGGCCATGTCAGTAGGTTGTTGGTAGGCAGGGACTCACAGAGAAACCGCACAACAGAAAAGGGAAGTTGGAGTTTTGAGCTGGAGCCTGGGAAGTAAGTACACAGAGAAGCAGAGCAGCTGATCCTGGAGAGAAACGAGTCCCAAGAAGAGAGGAACCCATGAAGTCTGAACCCTGGCAGATGTCAGCAGCTATCCAACATGTGGCAATAGACTTATGGCCTGGTATCTGTAAGCTTCTACCCCAAATAAATACCCTTTATAAAAACCA